>BSQZ01000007.1:7027500-7032500 GCA_033239005.1 Lamellibrachia satsuma
AGCCTAGATGATGCATTGTCTTCAGCAATGAACACGTCTTTAACATATATACTGGTTGCATTTTTATATGTTTACAAAAAACTCAGCGGTTTTTACGCAATAATGTTAGAGTTGATTGATAATGATTTTGTGATCAATTGTGTCAAAAGCCTTTGACAGATTTAGAAATATTACTAAAGGTAAGTCTTTTTTATCAAGGTTTAAGTATATTCGATCAGTTAATTCAGATATAGCAACAGATTCAGCCTACTGTTACGTTTCCCAATGGTGGTCATATTAACGTTCTGCACGATTATAAGAAAACGAAACCATCAAAAATATGAAACTTCTTACCTGCCGTTGTCATCATCTCATTTACATGCTGGTCGAGTTTAGTCAAAATCAATATTTCTAACTCTTTTAAAAAGCGTGAACGTACCATACCCGTCAATGTTTACCAATTTCTGCATGAATTACTACGCACACGTGCCTTGTGGCGAAACAATTGTCAAAAATGTAGTGCAAAACCACAGAAAAAGCTTGACGTTGCAAAACTCAAGTAACCAACCGTCCAACAGCAACTAACGGAAAAACTTAACACCACATTCGAGGAAGATATCGAACCAGCACCAGATGCTGATTTTGAATGGCCACGTCTGATAGATCCCCTATATGGAGGAGCCCAAGAAATACTCGGTGTTACCCAGCGCAAGCACAGAGATTGGTTCGACGAAAATGACGCAGAGGCAATGAAAATCCTCGACAACATGCACACTTCACATCTCGCATGGATAAACGACAAGAAATCGCCATCGAAAGCAACATCATATCGCCACTACAAGCAGCAAGCGCAGGTCAGGCTATGTGCTATGAAGGAGGCCTGATGGTCTGATAGAGCTAGCGAAATTCAACAAGCATCTGATCAGAAGGACGCAAAATGTTTCTATGATGGCCTTAAAGCAGTGTATGGGAACCAGTCACGTGGGGCGACACCACTCATGAGTGCCGACGAAACATGTTTTACAGATCGAAGTGAAATTCTCAAACGATGGGCTGAACATTTTAATGATGTGCTAAACCGACCATCAACCATCTCATTGGCAGCATTCGATTAAGTAACACAACATCCAATCATCCATGAACTAGAAGCACGTCCAAATATCGAGGAAACCACTCAAGCGATAAAGAAACTGACAAGTGGAAAAGCTGCGGGTTCAGATGCAATTGCTGCAGAAATATACAAACACGGAGGAATAAACCTGACTAAACGACTTGTTCAACTCTTCACCATCATCAGGGACAGCAGATCCGTCCGGCGGGACTTCACAAGCCGAATCGCTTGTACATATCTACAAGCGAAAGGATGACACAGCCATCTGCGACAACCACCGTGGCATATCCCTACTATGCATAGCTGGCCAAATACTCGCCCGGATTATATTAAATCGGCTGGCACACCGCATAGCCGACAATGTCCTACCAGAGAGTCAACGTGGCTTCCGGGCAGGACGTGGTACTACTGACATGATTTTCGCAATGCGACAAATACAAGAAAAGTGTCGCAAACAAAACCAAGACATCTACATGGTCTTCATAGACCTTACTAAGGCTTTTGATTTAATCAACAGAACAGGGCTCTGGAAACTGTTAGCAAAAGTTGGCTGTTAAGACACGTTCGTTGACGTAATACGATGGCATGATGGCCAGAGGTCAAGACCAAGGGACACAATCAAATGCGTTTATTGTATCAAATGGCACCAAACAGGGTTGCGTGATGGCGCCAATGCTGTTCTCAATTATATTTTTCATCATGCTCCAAGATGCTTTCCGCGGTAACGATCTAGGCGTTTACATCCAATTTCGCAACAACGGAAACGTATTCAATCTACAACGGCTTGCACAGTCACCAGAGCAAGCACAACTGACTCGGGACGAGATCCGTCGTTCGACGGCTCACTCCATCCAAAGTGTCATAAGAAATACGTGGAAAACCGCCGCACTGTTAAGCCCGCCATTCACATATCGAATCTTCCGTCGCCAACATGCTGGCGACTACTTTTTCAGTTCGCAACTCAATGCAGTCGTTATGTGTATGTTCTCCACCAACAGTAGACAACACCTTTTGTGCACATCTGGCATCTAAAAAATCGACCGGCCAACGATTGGCCGATGGTTAGTTGCCACGTATTTGTCGACAGACAAATTGTTGGCGACTAAAAGTCGGTATGTGCATGATAGGCTTTACGTTACTTTATGACGTGAAAATGCACCACAGTAACTCATTTCGTGACGTCGCAGGCGACGTCACAAAGGCGTCTCTGCGAGTCCTCACTCTTCACATGTCTGGTACGTCGTAATGTGGCGTAACTGAGACGGAACAGGTGACGTATCTGCTACGTAAATGTTACGTTGCATTCTTACCTGAGTTGTGTCATCTGCAAACATGGAGGTCAGGTTGTCTACGTCTCATGGGATATCGCTAACAAACAATTTGATTTGTGACGATTAGCAATTTAATGCAGCACATTTTTAAGCACATAGTTGTGTTCGCGAAACATTTTCATTGAGTTGGTAGATATATTTGAATAATAATTTTCTAAACACAACTATTGAGTAAGTTATCTCAATAGTTGTGCTTGGAAGAAAACATATTTGGATAGTTGTGATTAGTGAAAGGCGCCGCAAATACTGTCGGAAACATTTGCGGTGCATCTGAATAAGGCAGGAATTTGATATGATTTCATTCCAACTAATATATGTGATTCTACTTAACAATTGATTATGTTATCCGTAATTATGTTAGGCTGAGTACACTGTTATTAAAGCGAGATCCAAAAACTTTAATAATATATCAAAGCAATCACTCAGACTCCGTCGCTTTTGACACTGTTGTATCAGCTAAGATTGATTCTAATATAATCGGAACGTCTTCACAGTTCGTCCTTTCCTTGTAGGAACATGGGCTCCTTAGGGATGGGAACGTCGTAGTTCTTGGTGGGCGGTTTTGTGCCCTTGATCGTCGTCCGATGCAGCACACGAAGGCCGATCTCGCTCGGATTGAGCTGTGATCCTTCGCCGGCCACGTGCACAACCGACAGGTTGTCAGACATGATGAAATCACCCTCCTCCTTCCACTGCAACAGTTCACACATTAATCACATGATATATAGTTCAAACGTGCAGCCTGTCTATGCTTAGACAAATTGGGGGACAAATTCCAAAATTGTTCGTTTGATGCCGACCAAATTATATTAATCTAGCGATTAATATTCATGGAAACCGAAAAAGAAGATGCTAATTACGATATGATATTCATCTGTTTCTCCTCAGTCGATCATATGAACTGTACGCCATGCACAAACAGTTGGTGTGTATCAGTGCATGCAATATCAACATTATAACATTGTGCCTGTTGGTGCTGCACATTCATAGGTTCCCTGCAACCATCACATTTATCGTAAGTTTTGCATACAGAGAGCACCGGGTACACATTTGTCGTACGTTTTGCATACAGAGGACACCGAGTAGACATTTGTCCGGTATCGAACCCCGACAACGGACCCCAATGTCGGAGCGACAACACACACAAATGGAACTGCCTAGAAGTTTCAGAAACAAGTGTGACCGACCGAACTTTATGCTCCGTGGGAACCAGACACATCCACCGCAACACCACACGTTCAGACAAGACCGACGAGGACACGATACCCACTACGCTGGACAAATGACTATAATTATCATGGTCGTATAATCGACTAATCAGTGTGTAAAGAAAGTAACTCTTGAGATGTACGAATATCCGCTCCATAAAGGTGCGTTTTGGCAACATGACTTGTTAACACTACTTGTGATATGGCCCCAATGAGTGTGTGCAATATTCTTGTTTCGATGTACACACACTTGTGTATGCATCGTGGAATTGTGTATTGTGCACATGGGTCAGTTACACACTTGTACATACGCCACAGCAAAGCCATTATTGGAGGTGGATAATAGGTTAATGTACATAGTCACGTAACTATTATCTTCCGCTCAAGTCACAATTGATACACCCATTCTGTTCTAAACGAAATAAGGATACATCAATGCGATTTCTAGGGTTCTAACATCACAGTACTTCAAGTTGAGATAGTCAGCATCGCCTTACAGTTCTCAACGACTAGTCTAATGTCTATCGCCATGTTGAGCCAGTAAAGACTCTCATATTCTTCGTAGATTACTTTCCTCATCTAGATGCGATCTGTGAACACATTCTTTAGTGTGTTTTTGCATTCCCTCTGGAACTACGGCACCTCGTCCACTGGATGGTAGCCCATCGTGAACTGGCGTCACATCCAAAGACCAATTAGCGAGTATTGGTCTCTGGGTCGTAAGTTTCGTAACCTCCTCCACCACTCTGTCTTGCTCGTTGGTCCACTGTCATAACAGGGTGGGTTTGTCTCCTGCTAGGTTCCTTGGCGTCAGACAGGCCAGACATGAACTAGAATAGGTTTCACACAGTTCCTTCTCGTATCTGTGCTCCTTTCACAACAGCTGGGTTGCTAATCATAAAGATTGTCTCTGTCTTCTTTTTCCCAAGTTTTAAAGCTTCCTTTTCGTCACCGTGTCTTATTTCTTTCGTTCTGAACTGGAAGTTCTTTCTGTTTAGCTTGACGCCTGTTTTTGCATCTTTGGAGCAACAGTCTCAGATAATCCATTCTTAACTAGGAAGTCCACCATTATCTAATTATTTTTTTTAATAAATAGCATATTATTGATATTACACTTTTAAGTAAGTGTGCCAAATTTGCTTCGTCATATCTCGCACATATATCCCCTCCCCTGACGAGAAAAGGTGCAATTGTAAACATAAAGAGTCTATATCTAGCACTGACACCTACCTTGTGTGAGTACTGGATAGCGCCGTCCTTGGTAAACTCGTGTTCTATTTCCCGGAGAATGGCTGCTGTCTCGTTGTCGCCTGTGATCCGAGCTACCGGTGTTCCGTAATCCCAGATCAAATGCTTCATGTAGACCGATGA
>BSQZ01000007.1:7042500-7047500 GCA_033239005.1 Lamellibrachia satsuma
TGATGGCCAGAGTGCAAGACCAATCAGCGTTTATTGTATCAAATGGCACCAAACAGGGTTACGTGATGGCGCCAATGCTGTTCTCAATTATATTTTTTATCATGCTCCAAGATGCTTTCCGTGATAACGATCTGGGCGTTTACATCCAATTTCGCACTAACGGAAACATATTCAATCTACAGCGCCTGAAAGCCAAGACCAAGACTACATAACTACTTGTCCGAGACCTACTGTTTGCAGATGACTGTGCACTCATTGCACACTCAATCAACGATATAAAGAGAATCACCTTCTCTTTTCCTAAAGCAGCCCGCCGCTTTGGACTCACAGTCAGTCTAAAGAAAACGGAAGTTATGTTCCAACCAAAGCCTGGCACCAACCACGTAGCTACAAATATTACTATTTACAACGTCCCCTTGAATGTCGTGGATAAGTTCGCCTAACTGGGAATACGTTATCCGAAAATGCAAAGATTGATGATGACATCTCTGCCCGTCTTGGAAAAGTAAGTGCTTCTTTCGGCAGACTAACCAAGCGCCTCTGGAATGAACGTGGCATGTGCACGAAACTCAACATGTGTTGTGCCGTCGTCCTTACTACCCTGCTCTACGGATGTGAGGTATGGACCCCGTACCGACGACATATCAGACGACTAGACCAGGTTCACATGCGCTGCCTACGACAGATAGCAGGCATCAAATGGCAAGATATGGTGCCAAACACTGAAGTACTAGAACAATGCTGAACATGGTGAATCGAGTTCCACATCAAACGAGCACAACTCCGATGGTCTGGTCACCAGGTCCGTATGAATGATGACCGCATACCCAAGGCTTTGTTCTATGGCAAACCGAAAACCGGTTGCCGAACAAGAGGTGGCCAAAGAAAAAGATACAAAGGCGTAATAAAATCAACGCTGAAGTCCTGCTCCATCCCTCTTAACACGTGGGAAACGACAGCAACAAATCGCCCTATCTGTCGTCACACTTGTCACAACGGTCAACAGGATTTCGAGCAGAAACGACTACAAATGATCAAAGACCGGAGAACACAGCGGAAGAATGGTCAACCTCCGCAGGGACCTGCGACCACCAATGACTGTACTATCTATGGACGTCAATGCGAGTCGCGCGTTGACTTGCACAGTCACCAGAGAAAGCACAACTGACACGGGACGAGATCCATCGTTCGACGGCTCACTCCATCCAAAGTGTCGTAAGAACTACGTGGAAAACCGACGCACTGTTAAGCCCGCCATGCACATATCGAATCTTCCGTTGCCAACATGCTGGCGACTACTTTTCAGTTCGCAACTCAATGCAGTCGTTATGTGTATGTTCTCCACCAACAGTAGACAACACCTTTTGTGCATTCCTGGCATCTCAAAAATCGGTCGGCCAACGATGGGCCGATGGTTAGTTGCCACGTATTTGTCGACAGAAAAATTGTTGGCGACTAAAAGTCGATATGTGCATAATGGGCTTTACGTTACTTTATGACGTGAAAATTCATGACTCATTGCGACGTACATTTGTGTCGTCGATGAGACATCACAGTAAATCATTTCGTGACGTCGCAGACGACGTCATAAAGGCGTCTCTGCGAGTCCTCACTCTCCACAAGCCTGGTACGTCGTAATGTGGCGTAACTGAGACGGAACAGGTGGGTATCTGCTACGTAAATGTGACGTTGGATTCTTACCTGAGTTGTGTCATCTGCAAACATGGAGATCAGGTTGTCTATGTCTCATGGGATATCGCTAACAAACAATTTGATTTGTGAAGATTAGCAATTTAATGCAGCACATTTTTAAGCACATAGTTGTGTTCGCGAAACATTTTCATTGAGTTGGTAGATATATTTGAATAATAATTTTCTAAACACAACTATTGAGTAAGTTATCTCAATAGTTGTGCTTGGAAGAAAACATATTTGGATAGTTGTGATTAGTGAAAGGCGCCGCAAATACTGTCGGAAACATTTGCGGTGCATCTGAATAAGGCAGGAATTTGACATGATTTCATTCCAACTAATATATGTGATTCTACTTAACGATTGATTATGTTAACCGTAATTATGTTAGGCTGAGTACACTGTTATTAAAGCGAGATCCAAAAACTTGAATAATATATCAAAGCAATCACTCAGACTCCGTCTCTTATGACACTGTTGTATCAGCTAGGGATGATTCTAATATAATCGGAACGTCTTCACAGTTCGTCCTTTCCTTGTAGGAACATGGGATCCTTGTGGATGGGAACGTCGTAGTTCTTGGTGGGCTGTTTTGTGCCCTTGGTCGTCGTCCGATGCAGCACACGAAGGCCGATCTCGCTCGGAGGGAGCTGTGATTCTTCGCCGGCCACGTGCGCAACCGCCAGGTTATCAGACATGATGAAATCACCCTCCTCCCTCCACTGCAACAGTTCACACATTAATCACATAAGATATAGCTCACACCTGCAGCCTCTCTATATTCCAAAATTGTTCGTTTGATGCCGACTAAATTATATTAATTTAGCGATTAATATTTATGGAAACTGAAAAAGAAGATGCTAATTATGATATGATATTCACCTGTTCCTCCTCAGTCCATCATATGAACAGTAC
This sequence comes from Lamellibrachia satsuma, assembly GCA_033239005.1. NCBI lineage: Eukaryota > Metazoa > Annelida > Polychaeta > Sabellida > Siboglinidae > Lamellibrachia > Lamellibrachia satsuma. Next base: position 7,045,108 of record BSQZ01000007.1, read on the forward strand.
GCTATGCACAAACAGTTGGTGTGTACCAGTGTATGCAATATAAACATTATAACATTGTGGCTGTTGGTGCTGCACATTCATAGGTTTACTGCAACCGTCAATTTTATCGTAAGTTTTGCATACATAGAGCACCGAGTACACATTCGTCCGGTATCGAACCCCGACAACGGACACCAATGTCGGATTGACAATACACAAAAAAGGAACTGCCTAGAAGTTTTAGCAACAAGTGTGAACGACCGAACTCTATGCTACGTGGGAACCAGAAACATCCACCGCAACACCACAAGTTCAGACAAGACCGACGAGGACACGATACCCACCACGCTGGACAAATGACTATACTTATCATGGACGTATAATCGACCAATCAGTGTGTAAAGAAAGTTACTCGATGCTACCTCAATTTGAGATATACGAATATCCGGTCCAGTAAAGGTGCGTTTTGACAACATGACTTGTTAACACTACTTGTGATGTGGCCCCAATGAGTGTGTGCAATATTCTTGTTTCGATGTACACACGCTTGTATATGCATCGTTGAATTGTGTATTGTGCACATGGGTCAATTACACACTTGTACATACGCCACGGGAAAGCCATTATTGGAGGTGGATAATAGGTTAATGTGCAAAGTCACGTAACTATTATCTTCCGCTTAAGTCACAATTGATACACCCATTCTGTTCTAAACGAAATAAGGATACATCAATGCGATTTCTAGGGTTCTAACATCACAGTACTTCAAGTTTAGATAGTCAGCATCGCCTTACAGTTCTCAACGACTAGTCTAATGTCTATCGCCATGTTGAGTCAGTAAAGACTCTCATATTCGTCGTAGATTACTTTCCTCATCTAGATGTGATCTGTGAACACATTCTTTAGTGTGTTTTTGCATTCCCCCTGGAACTACGGCACCTCGTCCACTGGATGGTAGCCCATCGTGAACTGGCGTCATATCCAAAGACCAATTAGCGAGTATTGGTCTCGTGAGTGTCGTAACCTCCGCCATTACTCTGTCTTGCTCGAATAGGTTTCCCACAGTTCCTTCTGGTCTCTGTGCTCCTTTAACAACAGCTGTGTTGCTAATCTTAAAGATTGGCTCAGATAATCCATTCTTAACTAGGAAGCCAACCATTCTCTAATTAACATTTTTAATAAATAGCATATTATTGATAGAACACTTTTAACTAAGTGTGCCAAATTTGCTTCGTTATATCTCGGACATATGTCCCCTTCCCTGACGAGAAAAGGTGCAATTATAAGCAAAAAGAGTCTATATCTAACACTTACACCTACCTTGTGTGAGTACTGGATAGCGCCGTCCTTGGTAAACTCGTGTTCTATTTCCCGGAGAATGGCTGCTGTCTCGTTGTCGCCTGTGATCCGAGCTACCGGTGTTCCGTAATCCCAGATCATATGCTTCATCATGGCCGTTGAGAGGTGAAAACACAAAGTCTGAAGAATCGAACATGTTAATTAATGCAGGAAGCAATCTCTGGGAACCTTGAAAGTGTTATTGGCAGTGACACTCGCCATACTCCAGATAGGAATTAGTTACACTCACAGGCATAACTCTGTGGTTACACTAGAATTCATGTCAGTGCGGCAAGACATCATTTCCTCTATTTCCTACAGTTCTTATGTTGTAGCCCCCAGGTATATCACAGGGATTAGAGACATTGGAGTGAAAAGGAACAGTCTCCCCCGTCGGTACAAAGAATCTCTATAGAAAATACTCCTGCAAGCCCACGCTGGATAACCCAAAAGCAACTTAATCTTCTAGAAAAAATTACAGAATGCAACAAATGGAAAAATATATTAAAGCAAACTTCATTCGGTAATTGTTGGTTCAATCGTTGTAGCGCCCAGTCGAAACCCACCTTCTCGTCAGTGGCTGGGTGGGAGTAGATGACAGGGTGAATAGCTTTAGTCTGTGATATCGTGGCCATCCACAGTCGCTCCCATCGCTGCAGTTGTTCCTTCGACAGACCCTCAATCACCTCCCTTATGGGCGCAAACACTGCAGCAAAACACAGCACTGGTGACGTCACCATGTCGCAACAGTTATGACGTAATATTGCCACAGCACAGTCACGCAGCAGTCGCGCTGACTCAACCAGCATTCGCACATAATTAACAGGTTCGCCGTTTCATCACACTTTTTTCCGCTGCGACTCCTTTTAATTCGCGTGGTCGCTCGGCATTTCTTCCGTCCCATCTACGCACAACGGGCGGTCTCTGTGGTTTTGGCGGGGGGGGGGGTGAGATTGCACAATGACTCGTGTATTTCAAGTACGACCAGCTCAACCGTTACGATTCTGACTAATAGGCCTACGACGAAGCACGGTTTGAAGACGTACTCAGGCGTACAGTTCATAAAGGGTCAGCGC
>BSQZ01000007.1:7052500-7160000 GCA_033239005.1 Lamellibrachia satsuma
TCTAATATAATCGGAACGTCTTCACAGTTCGTCATTTCGTGACGTCGCAGGCGACGTCACAAAGGCGTCTCTGCGAGTCCTCACTCACCACGTGTCTGGTACGTCGGAATGTGGTGTAACTGAGACGGAACAGGTGCGTATCTGCTACGTAAATGTGACATTACATTCTTACCTGAGTTGTGTCATCTGCAAACATGGAGGTCAGGTTGTCTATGTCTCATGGGATATCGCTAACAAACAATTTGATTTGTGAAGATTAGCAGTTTAATACAGCACATTTTTAAGCACATAGTTGTGTTCGTGAAAAATGTCCATCAAGTTGGTAGATATATTTGAATAACGATTTTTTCCTAAACACAACTATTGAGTAAATTATCTCTACAGTTGTGCTTCGAAGAAAACAGGTTTGGATAGTTGTGATAAGTGAAAGGCGACGCTAATACTGTCGGACACATTTGCTGTGTATCTGAATACGGCAGGAATTTGACATGATTTCATTCCAACTAACATATTTGATTCTACTTAACGATTGATTATGTTATCCGTAATTATGTTAGGCTGAGTACACTGTTATTATAGCGAGATCCAAAAACTTGAATAATTTATCAAAGCAATCTCTCAGACTCCGTCGCTTATGACACTGTTGTATGAGCTAGGGACGATTCTAATATAATTGGAACGTCTTCACAGTTCGTCCTTTCCTTGTAGGAACATGGGCTCCTTAGGGATGGGAACGTCGTAGTTCTTGGTGGGCGGTTTTGTGCCCTTGATCGTCGTCCGATGCAGCACACGAAGGCCGATCTCGCTCGGAGGGAGCTGTGATCCTTCGCCGGCCACGTGCGCAACCGACAGGTTGTCAGACATGATGAAATCACCCTCCTCCATCCACTGCAACAGTTCACACATTAATCACATGACATATAGTTCAAACTTTCAGCCTGTTTATGATTAGACAAATGGGGGGACGGGCGGTAAAACAAATGGGGGGACGGAAGGGTTAAACAAATGGGGGGACGGGGTGTAAAACAAATGGGGGGACGGGGGGTAAAACAAATGGGGGACGGGAGGTAAAACAAATGGGGGGACGGGGGGTAAAACAAATGGGGGGACGGGGTGTAAAACAAATGGGGGACGGGGTGTAAAACAAATGGGGGGACGGGGGGTAAAACAAATGGTGGACGGGGGGGTAAAACAAATGGGGGGACGGGGAGCAAAACAAATTCCGTGTTTGTAACTGTGCTTTCACGTGTAACAATCCGCCGTATCTCGCTTTCATGTTGTTCTTTTGATGCCGAGTAAATTATATTAATCAAGCAATTGACATTCGTGGAAACTGAAAAAGAAAATGTTAGTTAAGATATGATATTCACATGTTTCTCCTCAGTCCATCATGTAAAAACACGCTATGCACAAACTGTTGGTATGCATCAGTGCATACAATATCAACATTGTAACATGTTGGTTGTTGGCACTATATATTCATAGGTTTCCTGCAACCATCACATTTATCGTACGTTTGGCATACATAGAGAACCGGGTTGTCCGGTATCGAACCCCGACCACGGACACCTATGTCGGAGCGACTACACACACAAATGGAACTGCCTAGAAGTTTCAGCAACAAGTGTGAACGACCGAACACTATGCTACGTGGGAACCAGACACATCCACCGCAACACCACAAGTTCAGACAAGACCGACGAGGACACGATACCCACAACGCTGGACAAATGACTATAATTATCATGGACGTATAATCGACTAATCAGTGTGTAAAAAAGTAACCATATACTAATTCGATTTGAGATGCACGAATATCTGCTCCAATATAGGTCTGTTTTGAAAACATGATTTGTTAACACTACTTGTGATATGGCCCCAATGCGTGTGTGCAATATTCTTTTTTCGATGTGCACACGCTTGTGTATGCATCTTTGATTTGTGTATTGTGCACATGGGTCAAGTACACACTTGTACATACGCCTCGACAAAGCCATTATTGGAGATGGATAATAGGTTAATGTGCATAAACACGTAATTATTTTCTTCCGCTCAAGTCATAACTGATACACCCATTCTGTTCTAAACGAAATAAGGAAACACCAGTGCGATCTCTAGTGTTCACAATACTTCAAGTTTAGATAGTCAGCATAGCCTTACAGTTCTCAACGACTTGTCTAATGTCTATCGCCATGTTGAGCCAGTAAAGACTCTCATGTTCTTCGTAGATTACTTTCCTCATCTAGATGTGATCTGTGAACACATTCTTTAGTGTGTTTTTGCATTCCCCCGGGAACTACGACACCTCGTCCACTGGATGGTAACCCTTCGTGAACTGGTGCCATATCCAAAGCCCAATTAGCGAGTATTGGTTTCTGGGTCGTAAGTTTCGTAACCTCCGCCATCACTCTGTCTTACTCGTTGGTCCACTGTCATAACAGGGTGGGTTAGTCTCCTGGTAGGTTCCTTGGCGTCCGATAGGCCAGACATTAACTAGAATAGGTTATCCACAGTTCCTTCTGGTCTCTGTGCTCCTTTCACAACAGCAGGGTTGCTAATCTTAAAGATTGTCTCTGTCTTCTTTTTGCCAAGTTTCAAACCTTCCTTTTCGACACCGTGTCGTATTTCTTTCGTTTTGAATTGGCAGTTCTTTCTGTTTAGCTGGATGCCTGTTTTGCTTCTCTGGAGCAATAGTAGTAGTTATATTTATGATATTACGGAGCAACGATGGGGACCATGTGTCGCAGGCTACTAAAAATAGATCTCCACTCTGCCTTACTGTTTCTCACCGTCTGTGTATACATTTTACACACTGTCTCCAGCCTGCCTTGGTGTTTCTCACCATTTCAACATATATTGTTGTTCTTTATGACACTGTGTCCAGCCTGCCTGCTATTTTTCACCATCTCAGCATACATTTCTCTACTTTTTGACTGTGCTTCCAGCCTGAATTTTTCTTTCTCTCCATCTAAGCATACGTTTCTATAATTTATGACACTGTCTCCAACCTGCCTTTTATTTCTCACCGTCTCAGCATACATTTATTTATTTTATGACATTGTCTCCAGCCTGTATTGTTGTTTCTTAAAGTCTCAGCGTACACGTGTGTATTTTATGACACTGCCTCCAGCCTGCCTTCCTATTCCCCCATCTCAGCATACATTTATTTATTTTATGACATTGTCTCCACCCTGCCTTACTGTTTCTCACCGTCTCAACATATATGTACTTTATTACACTGTCTCCAGCCTGCCTTACGGTTTTTCACCATCTCAGCTTACATTTCTATAATTTATGACACTGTCTGCAGCATGCCTTTTTATTTCTCATTGTCTCTGCATACATTTATTTATTTTATGACACTGTCTCCAACCTGCCTTGCTGTTTCTCACCATCTCAGCATGCATTTCTATATTTTATGACACTGTTTCAGCCTGCGTTGCTGTTTCTCACCATCTAAGTTTACAATTGTATATTTATGACACTGTCTCCAACCTGTCTTCCAATTCCTCCATCTCATCCCTCTCTCTCTGCTGTCCATCGTGTTCGATGATGACATCAATGAAGGGGGGTATCCTTGTGCTTAGCTCTTCGGTGAGAATTTAAGCCTATTTGTGCCACAAAACCTCTGCCGCAGTCATCGCAGAAGACGGCAGGTATAGAAGCACCTAGAAGGCCATGCCGACGATTGTGCTCATGTATATATTTTTGAGTTAACTTTTCTTCTATATGGGTCTTTCCCTGATGTATGGCCCGCCTCCACTTTTGTCGGTCATGCGCAATAGGTTCCCAGGTGTTTACAGGGATGTGTGTTGCTTTGAGATGTCTTCAGCACATCTTTGTATCTCAAACGTTGTCCACCACGAAGGCGTTTCCCGCTAGATAATTCCCCATAGAACACCGCCTTTGGGAGTCTATCGCTGCTCATTCGGGTAACATGTCCAGTCCAGCGGAGTTGGACTGCAGTCAGAATGGCTTCTATACTTGACATGTTGGCCAGTCTCAACACGTCTATATTTGAAATGTGGTCTTTCCATGATATCCGAAGGATTTGTCGTAGATGCCGGAGATGCACTTGGGAAAGTTTTCTGATGTGGCGACGGTAGAGAGTATACGTCTCAGCTGAGTACAGTAGTGTTGGCAGTACAACCGCCTTGTACACCTTGCACTTTGTGGAGATTGCAATGCCATGTTGTGACCATACTCGCTTCCAAAGTCCTCCAAAGGCTCCTGAGGCAGCACGCATACGGTTGTTAATTTCCATATCGATGGTGTTGTCAGATGCAATCGTGCTGCCCAAGTATGTGAAGTTATTGACTGACTTTAGTGGGGTGCCATAGATTTCAATGTGTGGATTAGTTGAAGCTTGTCCAGGTGGAGGTTGGTGGAGTGTTACAGTTTTCTTTGTACTAATTGTGAGTCCAAATAAGGTTGCAGCTTGTTCAAAGTGTTTACAGATCTCTTTGATGTCTTCTAGTGCGTGCGCAACAATAGCAGCATCATCTGCAAACAGCAGTTCACGAATGCAAAGTTCACGAGTTTTTGTGTTTGCTCTCAGTCTAGCCAAGTTGAATAACTGTCCATCAGTTCTAGTGCGGATGAAAAAGCCCATACTCAAGTGTTCCGATGTTGCAGATAGTACTGCTCCAAGAAAGAGAGTGAACAAAGTGGGTGCCAAGACGCATCCTTGCTTTAATCCATGACTGATATCAAATGGATCTGTAATTGTTACACCAACAGACACTGAACCAGCCATGCCATCGTGAAATTCCTGAATTAGCTTAACAAAGGTCTCAGGGCATCCATATCTTCTAAGTAAGATCCACAGGGTTGATCTGTCCACTGTTCAACAGCTTTTTCCTGTAGTTGCCGCAAGGTGAATATAATGTCAATTGTGGAGCGTGAGGTGCGAAACCCACACTGGCTTTCAGGGAGAATCAATTCTGCAATTGTTTGTAGTCTTTTCAGAAGGATTTTTGCTAGGATTTTTCCCGCAGTTGAGAGCAGTGAAATGCCCCGGTAGTTCCCACAGTCACTACGGTCACCCTTCTTTTTGTATATTGCGATTATCAAAGCGTCTATGAACTGCTGTGGTAACTCTTTTGCTGTCCAACAAGTGCGGTAGAATTTCAGGAGTTGAGTATGAAGCGCTTCATCTCCATATTTATATATTTCAGCAGGTAAACCATCCAGTCCTGGTGTCTTTCCTGACTTTGTTGATTTGATGGCAGCCACAATTTCCTCTAGTGTTGGTGGATTTGCAATGTCTTCCTGTGTTGGGTGTTGTTCTATCATAGCAAGTGCTTCTTCTGTAGCAGTCGTTGGGCGATTCAATAGCTCGCTGAAATATTCCCTCCATCTGGACACAATTTCTGGCTTCTCTGTGAAAACTTGTGAACCTTCTGCATTTCTAACTGGTGCAATAGCAGTTTTTCGGGGACCATAGATCTGTTTGATTGCAGCAAAGAATCCTTTTGAGGAATTTTCATCAGCTAACTGTTGCAGTTCGTCAGCTTTTTTGTCCCACCAGGCATTTTGCATAGCTCGTAGTTTTTTTTGTAGCTTGGATTTTGCTTGTGCATAGCGCTGGTTTCGACTTCTTGTCTGTTGTGACAGCAATGCGTCATGTGCCGTACGCCTTTCATCCAGTAGCGATAATATTTCCTCATCATTTTCATCAAACCAATCTTGATGTTTCCTTGCTGTGTGTCCCAGTGTGTCAACAGGTGTTTGGTACACTTTCTCACAGAGATTCTCCCATTGATCATTGATCGTGCCATCGCATGGAAGGTTTATCATATTGGCTTCCATATTTGTCATTAACAGTGCCTGCATCTTGCTGTCTGCCAGCTTACTGACATTTAGCTTCTTCACAGGTGTAGGGCCAGTTTTCCTACAAGGTGGCTTGATATGGAAGTTGCACAGTGAGCGAATGAGTTAGTGATCGGTTGAACAGTCTGCACCACGCATTGCACGTGTACTTCGTATGTCAGCTAGGTCTACTCTTCGTGTTATTATGTAATCTATTAAGTGACAGCGTTTCGAACGTGGGTGTTGCCAAGAGTAGTACCAGTGTTCAGGCATTTTGAAAAATGTGTTTGTGATCGCACGTTTGAACTGCGTACATATAGAAAGGAGTTGTTCACCATTTGAGTTTGACTTGTCCCTTCCAAACTTTCCCAAAGCTATTGGCCAAGACGTGGAGTCATCTCCCACTCTGGCATTGAAGTCTCCAAGTATAATTACTTTATCAATAGATGGGATCTTTTGGAGCGTTTGACCCAGCAGTTCTTAGATTTCTTCCTTTGCTTGATCTGGATTTGTCATAGTCGGTGCATAAGCACTGATAACGGTAGCATAACGGGTTTTCCCTATAGGTATTCTGAGGGTGATGAGACGTTCTGATATACCAGTCGGTAGAGTAGGGAGTTGTTTAACGAGACTATTTGCAATCGCAAATCCAACCCCTGCTTCTCTCCTTATCCCAGGTTCTTTCCCTATCCAGAAGAATGTATGGTTCTTTTCTTGTAGTGTGCCTTGTCCTTCAAGACGAGTTTCTTGAAGAGCAGCTATATCTATGTTATAGCGATCAAGTTCTCGAGCAACTAGTGCTGTTTGCCTTTGTGGCCTGTCCGCATCTTTCAAGTCTAATAGGGTCCTCACATTCCATGTTGCTATTGATAGCTTCTTCTTCATTTGTTTCGTACCACCAGCCGCGGCATGCTGATCAGGAGTGAAATTAAACAAGCTTTATTTACCCCACCTTTTCTAGGGGCATCCCCGGATTGGGGCAGGCAGTGCATCCCTAGATAAGGCTGCCTGGTCGCCTGGACTGCTGCCCTGCATTGTTGTTGTTCATCAACAACACACGACCATCATATCCAAGCCGCCTATGTGTAGAGCTTCAGCTAACAGCTTCCAGTTACTCCAATCTGCCATCGTGGCTTTCACCCCGTCGTCATAGGACTTCCCCCAACATCGTCGCTCGCGCTCTTGTTTTAGGTGCCTAGACTGTCGCGCATCAGTAACAACACCCTCTGGACCAGGAAGACTTTTTTCCAGTGGAGCACTCCGTGCGACAACTGGAAGTCTAGCTGGTTGCCCCGCAGTGGAGAGAAGTTGCCTTCCACTCTTAGTTCTAGTGTCACCGTTGGTCAAGGTAAGTTGACTCTTCCGTCAGCACCAGATACAAGCATCGCCGCTGCCCGACACTGACTATTTACCTATAGTTGGGGATTGGAATGGTGACTGTCGGGACGTATCCACTCGCCGGTGGGCCATGCACACGACACCTCTGGGGCTCCAATCTGCTCCGAGATCTCTAGTATATTTGTCTGGGGCCGCAGGGTACCCAGTATCCGCAGTGTACCACGAGGAGGTTGTGCTAGAGTCTTGTCTATGGAGAGGCTATGTACCAGCAGGGGAGACTTACGCACTCGGCTCCCTTTTCACTCCAAGGAGCTATCTGGCGGCTGTAGCTGAAAGCGAGAGTATGAAGCAAGAACTGCATACTACACACTACACTACAGCACTAGGCGCATCACAAAGACCTGTGTTGATACACCACACCACAATCTCATCCCAATACGTAGCTATAACACATAGTCATTACAACTCCAGTACACAATTATAATACATAGTTACAGCTAGAATACATGGCCACTAAACCTTAGTACACATCTAGAATACATAGTCACTACACTCTGAGTATACTATACTATCAGTACACATATCAGTACATAGCTAGAATACATAATATCCACTGCATCTCTAGTACGTAGCTATAATACATAGTAACTACAACTGCAGTACATCGTTAGAATACATAATTACTGCTAGAATACATGGCCACTATACCGTCACTACACATCTGAAATACATAATCACTACACCCTTAGTACAGAGCTAGAATACAAAATAGTCACTGTATCCCCGGTACATAGCTATAATACATAGTCACTTCAACTCCAGTACACAGAATACATATTCTCTACACTCCCATCACCAAGTTAGAATATATGGTCACTGCACTCTCAGTACACATCTAGAATACATAGTCACTACACACTGAGTACGCAGCTAGTTAACAAAATAGTCACTATATCTTCAGTACGTAGCTATACGACATAGTCACTACAACTCCAGTACATAGTTAGCGCACTTTTATCTGCATTTCTCAGTACACAGCTAGATTACATTGTCACTGCACCCCCCACTACACAGTTATAATACATATTCATTACACCCTCAGTACACAGCTAAAATACAAAATAGTCACTGTTAGAATACAGTCGCTGTACCCCTAGTACAGAGTTAGAACAGATAGTCACTACACCTCTACTACACGGTTAGGATTCATAGTCACTGCATCCTCGGTGCACAGCCAGAGTACAAGTTCACTGCACACCAGCATGCAGCTATAATACGAAGTCAATGTACCCGCAGGATACAGCTAGAAAGCGTCGTCACTACACCCTCAGTACACGGGTAGAATACATAGTCACTACAACTCCAGTACACTGTTAGAATGCATAGTAACTACACTCTCAGTACCCATGTTGAATACAGTCACTGCACCCCCAGTACACAGCTAGACTACATGGTCATTTAGACAACTAGAATACATAGTCACTGTACCAACAGCTCACAGTTAGAACATATAGTTACAGCACTGCCAGTACACATGCGTAATAAACAGTCACTGCAGCCCCAGTACACAGCTAGAATACGTGATCACTACACCTTCAAAACACAACTGGAATACATAGTCACTGTACCCAGAGCACACAGCTAGAATACATATTCACTGTACCCATGGTACACTGCTAGAACACATAGTAAGTGCACTCCCGCTTAATTGTATATCTCACTGTAGCCTTAAATGCCGAACTGTAATTCTCACAATACTCCTAACTGTACCCGTCATCTAGCAATGATCACCTAGACGGGGTTAAAGTTCTTTTTAAGGGTTGGTCATCTAGTCAGAGGGATAAAACATTAGTAGCATAGACGTATATATATTTATATATACCTCATGATGCAACCGTGACCACCACTCCCACCACCACTCCCACCACCACCACCACCACCACTCCCACCACCACCACCACCACCACCACCACCACCACCACCACCATAGTTACTACATTCCCAGTGCACAGTCAGAATACATGGTCATTACACCTTCAGTACACATCTAGAATACATAACCACTACACTCTCAGAACACAGCTACAATACAAAAGAGTCACTGTATCCCCAGTGCACAGCTATACTACATAGTCACTACACTCTCAGTTCACACCTAAAATACAAAATCGTATCTGCAGTACATTGCTATAATGCTAGTCGCTACAACTCCAGTACATGATTAGAATGCATAGTTATTGCTCACCCAGCACACAGCTCGAATACATGGTCGCTGCGCCCTCAGTACGTAACTAGAATACATAGTCACTACAACTCCCTAGTTACTGCTAGAATGCCAGGCCAGTGCTCCCTCATTACACAGCTAGAATACAAAATAGTCACTGCATCCCCAGTACACAGCTAGAATGCATAGTCACTGCATCCCAATTACAGAGTTAGAAGGCATAGTCCCTGCACTCCAACTAAGCAGCAAGGGTTAGGGTTTGGGTTTAAGGTTAGTGTTAGGATTAGTTAGGGGTTAGGGTTATGATGCCAATGTATAATAATACAGAGCCGCCAGGGGACGCAGGTGGAGCGCGCGAGCGGTAATACACCTTTTCCCGCGTATTACACTTTTACCGCGCGCGCTCCCCCTGTGCCCCCTGGCGGCTGTGTATACAGACTATTTTGTGTTCTAGCTATGCACTGAGGGCGTAGTGACTATGTATTCTAGTTATGTACTGAGGGTGCAGCGACCATGTATTCGAAATGTGTGCTGGGTGAGCAGTAACTATGTATTCTAATCGTGTACTTGAGTTGCAGTGACTGTGCATTATAGCTATGTACTGGAGATGTATTCTAGATGTGTAATGAGGGTGTAGTGACTATGTATTGTAGCTGTGTGCTGGGAGTGCAGTAAATACGTATTCTAACTGTGTACTGGAGTTGTATTGAGTATGTATTATAGCTGTGTACTGGAGATACTACGACTATTTTGTATTCTAGTTTTGTACTGAGGGTGTAGTGACTATGTTTTCTAGATGTGTACTGATGGTGTAGTGACTATCTATTCTAGTTGTGTACTGAGGGTGCTTAGGCCATGTATTCTAGCAGTAACTGTGTATTCTAACCGTGTACTGGAGTTGTAGTGACTATGTAGTATAGCTGTGTATAGGGGATATAGTGACTCTTTTGTATTCTAGCTTTGTGCTGAGATTGTAGTAACTATGTATTGTAGCTGTGTACTGGAGATACTGCGACTATTTTGTATTCTAGTTTTGTACTGAGGGTGTAGTGACTATGTATTCTAGATGTGTACTGAAGGTGTAGTGACCATGTATTCAAGGTGTGTACTGAGGCTGCAGTGACAGTTTATTATGCATGTGTACTCGGAGTGCTGTAACTATATGTTCTAGCTGTGATCTGTTGGTACAGTGACTATGTATTCTAATTGTCTAACTGACCATGTCTAGCTGTGTACTGGGGGTGTAGTGACTATATTCTACATGGGTACTGGGAGTGTAGTTACTATGCATTCTAACTGCGTACTGAGGGTGTAGTGACGATGCTTACTAGCTGTATCCTGCGGGTACATTGACATCGTATTATAGTTGTATACTGGTGTGGAGTGAATTGTACACTGGCTGTGTACTGAGGATGCAGTGACTATGAATCCTAACCGTGTAGTAGAGGTGTAGCGACTATCTGTTCTAACTATTTACTGAGGGTACAGTGACTGAATCCTAACAGTGACTATTTTGTATTTTAGCTGTGTACAGAGGGTGTAATGAATCTGTATTATAACTGTGTAGTGGGGTGCAGTGACTATGTAATCTAGCTGTGTACTGAGAAATACAGCTAAAAGTGCGATATGTACTGGTGGTGTAGTGACCATGTATTCTAGCAGTAACTATGTATTATAACTGTGTACTGGAGTTGTAGTGTATTATAGCTACGTACTGGAGATACAGTGACTATTTTGTATTCTAGCTGCATACTCAGTGTGTAGTGATTATGTGTTCTACATGTGTACTGAGCGTGCAGTGACCATGCGTTCTAGCTGGGTGCTGGGAGTGTAGAGAATATGTATTCTGTGTGCTGGAGTAGTGACTGTGTATTATAGCTATGTACTGGGGATACAGTGATTATTTTGTATTGTAGCTCTGTACTCTGTACTCTGTTCTAGATATGTACTGAGGGTGTATTGGCCATGTATTCTAGCAGTAACTATGTTTTCTAACTGTGTACTGGAGTTGTAGTGGCTATGCATTATAGCTACGTAATGGGCTGAGATGGGGGGATTCGAAGGCAGGCTGGAGACAGAGTCATAAAGTACACAACTGTGTGCTGAGACAGTGAGAAACAGCAGGGCAGGCTGGAGGCAGTGTCATTTAATATAGAAATGTGTGCTGAAACGGTGAGAGACAGCAAAGCAGGCTGGATACAGAATCATAAAGTATAGAAATGTGGGCCGAGACAGTGAGAAACAGCAAGGCAATCTGGAGACAGTGTCAACAAGTATGGAAATGTGTGCAGTGAAAAACAGCAAGGCAGGCTGGAGACAGTGTCATAGATTAAAATTAGCAATATTATCACTAATTTACTTATGTAACTTTTACAATTAGCAATATATTATTATCAGTATTTTCACTTGATATTAGTGTATATTCTTTTACCTTTTAGATTGACCGTCATTGATATGTTGCTTTGTAATGTTATACTAATACAGCTATGATGAATACACCACTTACATATACGGCTTGTGACTTACATTAACACATAGCGTACCGGTAAAAAAAACTACACCGCTTGCTTGCTGCAGGTCGTTGGGTCAATCCGATAAGCGGTCTGGTATGAACGCGTGGCCTAGTCATAAAAAGTACGTGTACTATTAAAAAAACCGCCTCCTCTCACTCGCTGTCTGTACGTCGACCACCAGTCCATGGCTTTTTAAAATAGTTTTAATGGCAGTAAAAAATAATGGAAAGTTCTGGCAATAAAATACATGTGAACAACATTAGTCTGTAATATCGTGGTCATCCACAGTCGCTCCCATCGCTTTAGCTGTTCCTTCGACAGACCCTCAATCACCTCCCTCATGGGCGCAAACACTGCAGCATAACACAGCACTGGTGACGTCACCATGTCGCAACAGTTATAACGTAATATTGCCACATCACAGTCCCGCAGCAGTCGCGCTGACTCGACGAACAGTCGGATTTGACGGGGGGGGGGGGGGGGAGGGTGTGACACTGCAGAATGACTCGTGTGTTTGAAGTACGACCAGATCAACCGCTACAATTCTGACGAATAGGCCTACGATGAAGCAAGGTTTGAAGACGTACTCAGGCGTACGGTTTATAAAGGGCCACTGCCAAAATCTAGAAAACGTTCCACTCTGTAGATATGTGTTGTACAATCTAAAATGGTCGTCGAAACAAACGTGATGGGTTAACTTTGTCCAGTCCAGTGTGGTACTAAAATATATACATATGTAATAAGATTAATTAAATGCAACATAACTAGAGAGATAACTTATCCAGCCGCAGAACAATGCGCTGGCATACCCTGGGTTGTAGTATCATATCACATTCGGACCTACCTGTAGCAGCCCTCTTGGGAACGTGATACATATGGTACAGGACGTATGGGTATGGCATTGGCCGATGGGAGCCTTCGATGTGAAAGCCCTGGTATCCGAGGCCCCTAAACCCCTCGGCTTCGTCATTCGATAGTCGAAGCACGTCGTGGTCCGGCGACATCGGATGGTGATTGAATGGCGAATCCAGTTCACCGAACCACTTGCCGATCTCCGCTTGTCGTTTGCCGCTCACTTGGCCCTGGTCACGGAATATCACGATGCGATACTTTTGTACATCTTTCTTGATCTGGTCAATGGCTTCTTGCGGAACTGGGTCGTTCAATTTGATTCCAAACACCTCGACGCCAAGCACGGCCGGCTTCACCTTGTAATAGTCGTGTTGTTGCTTCTGAGTCTCCGTGGACGCGCTCACTGTCAGTCTGCTGATTCGAGCAACCAACGGTAATAACACGAAACAAAATATTGAAAAATTCATCGTTACAACGCACCACACTCTGATCGCTACAGCCGCAACCGTACAATTGGTTCACCTGAAACCTAGCACTCCACTCTGTTCATCACCGGTGGAGTTGGCAGGTATATGAAGCATGCTCGAAAATAAGGTCACGTTAGGTGTGGTCGCATAAGTTTCAGTGTTCTACCTTGGCCCCAAAAAGGTTCTGGTCAGCCGAACCAGTAACTTCAGTAACTAAGGCAGTAAAGTTACTGGTCGAAAGGTTTCGGGTGTTTTTTTTACCACAAAAAATATCATGCGCACCGTTCGCTAGAGCCGTGTTTCGCTTTGTGGATAATAATGTCGGCGTGAAAACGCATTTTTTTTAACAGTTTGCGCATTCCGGCTACCGGTTTTGATGATCAGCTGATGAATACGTTTAAGTTTCTCCGAAAATGTAGGCTGTCACACGGACTACTGCCGCTACAAAGTAATTAACCCGGCAGAGAAGTATGTTGTCAGGGATCACCGAGTCAGCGTATATTTTGAACACTGATCAAAGTCAAAAAACGTATCATTACGTATTGGTGGATGGCGGTTTGGTCGTCACCAAGTTTCGCCGGACAAACTAATGTTTTTTCATTGTCAATGTTGGTGTTATCTTATATCACGTTTTGAGGGTGTGGCGGTTTGGTCGTCACCTCGTCTCAAGGGACAAACGAATACTTTTTGATGGCCAATATGCGCGTTATTTTATATCACGTATAGAGGGGGTGACGGTTTGGTCATCACTACCTCTCATGGAACACAAATCAGCATTAGTTAAGGAACAGTGTAGGTTGGACATGAGGAAGGACTCATTCTCACAGAGGGTGTTAAATGAATGGAACAAACTGTCAAATGATTGGGTTAATGCTAGTAGTGTGAATATGTTTAATAATAGAATTGACAGATATATGATAAGGGCGGGTATACATAGATGATAAAATTGTTGGACTCTCAGTAAAACAGCTGCTTCGTCATTCACTTGCCATCCGGAACTCATAGTTTGGGATGGCAATCTTGTTAAATCTGACGAAATAATTATGCGCATTATCTTATGTCCCGCACAACGTATTGAACGGGTTCGTCCTAGTCTGAACCAATACAAAACGCTACGTTTTATTGGACGTCGGGAATTTATACAACGACCCCTTAGTTAGTGAAGGAGTTAACTTCGTCGACGTGACCTTTCACCCGCGCGATGTGTATGTGCGTGGGTGCGTGCATGTGTGCGTGCGTGTGTGAATGTTTGACCTCACGTTGCTGATAACAACGCAGACTACTTCTCCAGCGATAAATCGGCCAACATGGTCGTTTATCGGGGGTAACAACCAGCCACATACTAGTAGTAGTAAGTAAATGTCGACAATTGTGAACGACCCCAAAAGGGGTGTTCCCGGGCACGTGATGGACACCCCCTTGATCCACATATGATCACATACAGGGCACTTCCTTTTCACCTAAGCAACCACCTTAAATGTTCACCCCTGCCAGAAAACGTAAACAGCTTCGATCATCTTGTTCTGGTTTACTTTTCCCCCATAGTTGAAACAAACATTATTTGGCTTTCTCGATCGTGTGCGTGTGTATGTCACGTGAAACCTGGCTCGCAGCGGTGCATCGGGTACGTGACACTCGGTTTAATTCCAGAGGTTTAAACAAACATTGGAGGGCTTCCTCGGTTGCTGCATCAACTCTTTCGAATTAACCTTTTTAAATAACGGTGTTATAACGTGTAATAACGGTGTAATAACCTGTGCTTCTTTTAATTCTAAAAGAACAATTTCTCTTTTTATTGACAATGGAAAATTTTTTGCAAAACTATGATATACTAATATGCTCTACAATATTCTTAAGCAGTTGTGGTGGTATCTCTAAGCCTCAGATGATTTATTATAATTAAATAGCATTATTAAATGTAACGTGACGGTTCAGACGGATTTGTGATATCCTATCCACAGCTGGAAGCTTGTTTTGTTTAAGTCAACCAGAAAGCAACAGGAATGTGTTTCCTGTTTGGAGAACTGTCAACGATTACATGCGATAGAACACTGAATACTATAAGAAACACTTCTTTCAATGTAACTTTGATTACAACAGGTCATTGTTGTTAGGTGAGCTCCGTCTACAGTTTCTGGTGCGTCATTGGCCTTCAATTGGACTGGGTCAGTAAACAGGAGCAACCGCCTTCGCGAATTCGAATCGATCAGCAAACTGGCATCTCAATAGGTCAAAGACCTCTCTGTACGTTTCCGGATCAGGTGGTTTGTTTTCTATGAGTGTCGGGAAGTGAATAGGAATTATAACGTCCTGATTTGTGACTAACACAGTCGTAACTTGATCTGCAAGCGGAGATGAACTGGAAGAGCTTGTTGATCAACTTAATGTGTGAACATTACCGCTTTCGGGCCCCACATCGCTGGAGGTCGTCAATATTTTTTGAAACCTCAAATTAAATTTGTGCATATTTTTAGGCATCCCACCTAACACATATGGCAGGGTGGGGCAAGGAATGACGGGAAGCGAGTATTGTTGTTATTTCCTCACTTTTTATCCCTAGGTCGCAACTTGATCTCGAAAGCGAAGATGAACTGGAAGAGTTTTTTGATCATCATAATGTGTTAACATGATCGCTTTCGAGCGGGAAATACCGCGGTTTTCCTTTGGTCTAGCTTTCCCGCTTTTTGGCCGAAATATCATGCTTTTCGTAATTTTCAGAAACATACACAATTCACGATAAAAACGATCTATGTGTTGCACTCCGAGGCGATTCTATGCACATTTTATTCCTCTTAACTGTCTCAAGTGATTTCACATTTTCTTGCACATGTGTTCAACGCGAACGATAATGGCACATCAAAATGGTGACCCATAAAAACAATCGAAAATCCCCCCAAAAGACAGACAAAAGTTGAGTGCAGGATGATGTTTCCTGCATTGCCATGAGCAGATGTTGACAACTGTGAATCAGGTGCTGTCGTCCCTGAATGCTGGTTGCCCATGTAAAAGTGAAGTGCCTGTTAGGTAACATATCTTTAAAATAATACGATATCGGACAGGACACCAACGCAGCGAGTTAAGATGTGGTACTGATATATATATATATATATATATATATATATATATATATATATATATATATATATATATATATATATATATATATATATATATATATATATATATATATATATATAGGGATATATATATATATAGGGAGGGAGAGAGAGAGAGAGGGAGGGAGGGAGGGAGGGAGGGAGGGAGGGAGGGAAGGAAGGAGGGAGGGATGGAGTGATGGAGGGATGGAGGGAGGGAGGGAGGGAGGGAGGGAAAGGGAGAGAGAGAGAGAGATTGGGGTTCCCGTGCAATTTTTTATATCCGACTTAATAACAGCTACATCGATGCTTCGTGAGATATCGTATTCGCCTACGTATTACCGTACATGCCTTACGTATTACCGTACATGCCCTACATATTACCGTACATGCCTTAATAATAAGCGTACACCTCCATTTTGTTTGCGAATCCAGGTTGCGTGTCCCAACTTCGTGCGCCGCTCAATTCTGTGGCAACACGGTATTTTACCGTTCTGCAACTAGCGGTTGATCACTGGAGATCAGTGTTTGTGCTGTACTGACAACATCAGCTGTGGTTATAGCATCATACAAAAATGAGGAATGTTTCACTAAAATAATATTTGGATAGTTATGCTAACCTTGCAGATATGCGAACCAAAAGATGTACTAAATTAGGCAGCTTGAGTATAATTTCATCTGCATCGATGTCACAGTTCAGCGACGACAGACGAACTTTTGTTCCCAAGTCTGGTAGTTCCAAACAACATTCATAAGTAGTTTTAGAAGTAACGACCCTGTGTTAAAGTTGAAGATATTCGCTTACTCGGCGTACGCCGTTAGCATGGTCGCGTAGCAAGACAACCGCGGTGCCATCTAGCGAGTCTACCGTATGGAGTGTAGCAAGTTCTTACATTCAGCACGGTCAATTAACAATATAAGTATTGAGACCGACTGAAGGGCTGGTTTTTTTGTTGGCGTTGTTCACGTTTTTCACTATGTATTTGGTACCGGTACTATTTTTTTTTACAATTATCTAGTTTGAGAAATGGTAACTATGCAGGTCTGGCTGATCTTTCCATTCTCTTCTAAGTCGGGACTTGAGCTGTTTACTGTTGTGGCTTGTATGGTGTGGTTGTATCGTGTGGTTGTATGGTGTGGCTGTATCATGTCCTCCCAAGAGACCGTTTAGCATTCATTCATGTTCTGTTGCACCTGAGCAGAACAACTAACATTATTGTCGTGCTTTTTTGTATGAATATTCGTTTTAAT
Organism: Lamellibrachia satsuma; assembly: GCA_033239005.1. Classification (NCBI taxonomy): domain Eukaryota; kingdom Metazoa; phylum Annelida; class Polychaeta; order Sabellida; family Siboglinidae; genus Lamellibrachia; species Lamellibrachia satsuma. The sequence goes on from BSQZ01000007.1 coordinate 7,070,052, forward strand.
CAACCAATATGTTATAAATTCTAATAAATACACTATCGCAATGTCATTCACCTCTCAAACTGAACAATTACTATGATCGGCGAATGGGAAGGCCGATGCATCATTGCCGAATTCGTTTTATACAATTTCTGATGGAAAATATACTACCTAAATAAAGATTACAGCACATTAAAAACACTATTACATTGTTAATGTAAATATACTTTGAAATCGAACGTTCCGAGGATCGAGGCAATTTTAATTATTCGGAAACGTCAACTAGCCGCGTATTTAATCACTGAAACGCGTACGCTTCATTTATAATAATTACCGGTCCCCGGGAAATTGTGTTACACGACTCAACCAGATGACGTTGTACACAGAGATAGATATAGACTAGAGAGGCTACGACTACGTAATTAACAATTACATACATCGGCCTATTGGAGTTCCAACGGCGAAATTGTCTATATTTCCTGCCGACTTACTCCGAATAAGCGTCTCTATACGCGTATTTATTTGATGAAAAATGCCTACCTATACGCACCTTATTTGGCACTATGGTCTATTATTAGTTAAAACGCCATTATCACAGCGTAAACCGACCGTAAATGGCCGTCGTGCGCAACGCCTCAAACCGGTCATAATCGGCTGGCGGCGGTTTCCCCTGAAACGGGCTTGCGTATTCAATTCAATAAAACTTTAATGTCCATTTAAAAACGGAAAATTCCCCGGTTTTTCGCAATTATAAAATGCGGTTACTAGATCTGCAGTGACGCGAATACGCACAAAGCTTATATATATTCGGCAGAAAAAAAATACCCGGCGATCCGTGTAGTTTTCTATGGACGACTTGGCTTCACGTCGGGTAAAAAATTGCTTCGGCGCTAAAAACGACAAATATACTAGTGGCTTTTTCGCACTGTACTATTATTTGTTTTGAACAATTTGCCCCTCTATACTGTTATTCTGCACTATACTATTATTAAATTTGACCGATTTGCCACCCTATACTGTTATTTGGACTATACGTTTATTTGGCACTCGAGAGTAACGTTTTTGGGAAGATATTATTGGCATGCCGTTGCTTTGCCTCTGGACGATTCTTTCGACAAGCACACATGAACTACGCTGTCCATCCGAGCGAGTTGTCGACATCATCTTGATCGACAAACTTAGGTGTACGCTTATTAAAACGCATTTTATGACATTTTTTCGTGTTTAATTTTTGTGTAAGTGTGCTGTACGCTTATTAGGATGAATACGGTACTCCATTTACAGCTTATCACTATACTACTGGGAGGTAGTATAGCGAGTTTAGAGATCGAGATCACCAGCTCTATGTCTGAGGTGCACTGAATCCACAACAGGTTTTTTCCATTTCCCTGTGTGGGCTTCCCCTGGCATAGACACTGAGAGCTGTTGGTCTCCTCTATCTGGTCAGATAGAAGGAACCGATGGCTCTGAACTCAATTTTTTAAAACGAATTTATAACACGTCTGCCGGGGGCTCCACTGGGAGTATGTTAAATTGATACTGTTTTCGGCTTTAAATTAACGTTCTTTTACAAAAAATTTATCATTTATGTTTATTATTGGAATAAAAGAAATAGTTTCAATCAATCTTTTGTGTTGATTTCATTTTATGACTACCATGCGCAGACCAATGCGCAGTTAACTCAATTTCATGGCAGTTGGCCACCATTGGAGTCACATCACAGTTCATTTTCTTGAACAAATCAAACATCTCTAACTCTTGTAATGCTGCAAACGTGCATATCATGAAAACTTACAGTCTTCACAAAATATTAAATAATACAGTGTTCCGGAAATGTCATCACCAAAATCCCTACATATCTTCAAATTCCTAACAGCCAACATTTAAAACTGTCCAATCTTACTGACTGAATAGTTACTAGCAAATAATTGAAATAGGTTAACTGGCACCTAAGAAGGAATAGAGACTGGTTTGTTTTTACCTCTATGATGACGAACTCGAATTAAATCTAGTTTGCAGCAAATTAATATATTTTAGTTGTAAACATATTAAGTTTTCTTGGATTCATGTCAGCAGCCCATTTGTTAGCCACAAAATGGAATCTGGACCCTCCTGAATCTATCCCTAAGGATGAAGCCACTACATGGTCATTCATCACTTATTGCTGAGGTATGGGATGGTGCTAACAACAAGCTAAAGGCTTCCTGTGTCTGTATCTTGGACTAACACTGACAACTCTACAAAAGGTGAAAATGTCTGTCTTGTACTATATCAGTATATGTTACAATGTTGCACTGACCAATTGTACTGTTTCGCACATGAATGAAAACCATAATTTAGACATAAACCAATTTTATTCATATGCAAAATAAGCAGATTGAATCATCTTAGTTAGAGTATGTCATGACCAAACCTACATACTGTGTACATAAGTGTATACATTGAAGTACTCTGTACATAAATGTACACATTGGAGTATTCTGTACTATTTTGGAGGACTAGGCTATGTGTATGTACATGATGGTAGCAATAGAATAAACTAGGATGGATGTATGGCCACAGTTTAACTTTGGTACATTATTGGATTATTATTTCAATGCACGTGAATCAAATTGACCCAATTACATGCATATGTTAATGACACATAAAAGCAATAGCTGAGTGACCAAAATTATGTTTTGACAAACTGAAGTACAAATAAGATCAGGCTGAAGTAAAATATGGCTATTTTTTGTATCTTCAGGACAAATTTTGCACAATGAGCAAAATGAATCAAATGTTTCCTGGTAACTCTTACTCATTTTTGTCCTCTGGCATTGATAGTTTATGGTGCGAGGTACTATTTGCTGAACATTGGTGAAAAGGAAAAGCAAAGTATGCCATTTTTCAGTGATGTTTGCAAGAAAATACATCAGATAATCACTTTTCAGAAATAACTCAATCACCAAATTTAACCTTTGGTGGATGCTTTGGCTAGCAAACCTATATATTGAGAAACAATGATGCCTTTAGAGCAGTATATGTTATTAAATAGGGACTGTTCATTTGGGGAATAATTTTATTTTCATGCTTGTCATAAGCGCAGAGACAGTCAATATTCCACAAAGAACAAGAACAATTAAATTTTGCATGAAAAAACAAGACAAGTAGAAAGAATAGTAAATCTATAATTTCCCAGTGTCTCATCACAGCACATGCAAATCAGGGTACTAAAAACGAGGCCAGAAAGTACAAAATCTGTCAAACCAATACACAAATTAAACACACTCCTTTGAAATACAGCTAGTGAAGTGCAGAACAGTGCCTAAAAGTAGTTTACGGCCAAAATTCATTCCTTTAACACTGACCTTATTATATATAAGTGATTATATAACGTACATATACTAATGTTACATTATTATACGACGTACATATACTAATGTTACATTATTATATGATGTACATCTACTAATGTTATAATGTCTACTTCTCCTCGAGAATCAATGTTTCTTGTGGGTAGAGTTTCAACTTTTCTAACGTCTCTTGGCTGTCCAACTGTGTCAACTGAAACAAAAGACAGAAAACATTGACATAAGTTATCGCACTACGCTCTATCAGTTACAATAACAACAGTTATAACTGATCTGTAAGGAGCCCATACTGCTATATGGTTGTGAATCATCGTCAATGACTAAGCAATCAGAAACAAACATAGAAGCAACAGATATGTGGTTCTTGAGAAGAATGCACAAGAGTATCGTGGACAAAAACAAAATAGTAATGAAGAAATTCTTAGAAGAGCACTTACTAAAAGGAAGATCACGTGCAAAATTAGAAGAAAAAAACAAGCAAAATTTATAGGCCATGTGATGGGAAAGGGAAAATTAAAACAGCTATTGAATGTGAGAAAGATTGAGGGTTGGAAGAAGCAGAAGTAGGCAAAGAATTAACATCCTCGATAGTGTGGCTATAAAAGAGCATAACAGAACTGAAAAGACGTGATCATGTGAAATTTAAGGTCATAATCACCTACACCTGCATCTCACCCGATGATGATGAACAATTATTATAAGAACTATGCACAGATCGAAAAATTTACATGAGCTTGCAATGCAACTTTGACCTTGGTAATCATGTAATACAATATTAAACCATTCAAATAAACTACTAAACAAACTGTACATCTGTTATCAATATCATGTCATCTATCTGTACTATACCAGATTGGCAGACAATAAAAACATACTGAAAACACAGAACTTCAGTTGTACATAATTGTACTACCACTACAAAATAATTACCAGGTTCTTAACAACTGCATATGCATTTGAATGCACATTTGAGTGTTGAGCATTTGAATGCATATTCAAATGCCTCCGTGAAATTGTAAATGCATTTGCATTTGAATTCATACCTTAAACATTTGCATTTGAATGGGACCCACAAACATTTGATTTGTCAAATGCACAATCAAATATGCAATCAAATGCATGCGTAATTCTTTGAAAAGTTATTATTGTTAGATTCACTGTTACAAGTTGACAACATGCCATTGGAAAAGTGCTCCATACTGAGCAATATCCTCAGCAGATTATGAAATTATTGTCTGATCTGTGAATCCACTTTCACAATGTTCTCTTTGAAAAAGTGCTCTGTAGGTCAATGGTCAACTGGGCAATGGCTGAGCTGTTATTGATACAACATGAAAAGACCAACAGGTCTACAAATTGATGGCTTCAGAGATTACCTGTTCACTGAAACAATGCAGACAAATGACTCCCTTGTGTTGCATTGGCATTGTCCGGGTGGCAGCTCACTGGGGGAGTGAATATAAGCAATGCCAGCCCTAAACATTTACAGCCAGAGAGAGTGATTAGTTATCATCCTAGTGACCACACCAGTGGACAGTCTATTGTCTTGGCCCACCTGAATGATTAGCCTTTCATTCCCTGCCATGGTTCCCAGTAAATTGTCAATTGGCTATTCTTCCCTCCCATTTCCACCACCACCTCTGCAGGCCTGGAGCTGTGAGACTCAGTGTATGACTCTATCATGGTTGGCAAGTAAAAGTACTTCGTTACAATACTTGAGTAGTTATTTCAAGTAATTGGCGTGTAAAGAAGTAGAATTTTGATTAAATACTTTTACTTGGAACGAAGTAGTTGTATCTAAAGTAACGCGACCATCTCAAACCACGATGCAAATGTCTCCGTTGCACCATATAAACTATTAATCAGTAAGTTTCCAATACGTATTGTAAATATTAAAATTTGCAATTTCGACAATGTATTGATAATCCCCATACACTGACACAATTCTGATATTCGTGAGCGAACGCGCATCGTGGATCGAGAACGAGAACCGATTTTTGCCCATTGGCATTGTCAGCAACGGCCTTACCGGCTTACATCAGCATAAACAGCATTTTACTTTCACGAATAAAATTCATATTGAGATGTTTAATAAATTCGTAATAATGATTACTCTACAGAACTAAACAGTGAAGAATTGATACTCTGCCATTTAATTAAGTTCTGTATTTAACTGAAATTATATGATGTTGTGAGCTCTCATTAAAGATAATGTCATTTTCCAAGCATCCAAGTGAGCACTGTGTTCATTGGTGGCAGACCGATTGACCAGCTAAGGCTGTCTGGGAGCACATTGTTATAGGCAGAGTGGTTGCAAAACAGTTATCAAAAGCAAGTTGTGTAATTTATATAATATTACTCATGATTTTTTTTTATTTCTAAGTGTTGTACTTTTACTTCTACTTTTACCTCAAGTACTTTTGAAAAGTAGTTTTACTTTTTACTCAAGTACTTTTTTACAAAGTGGGATTGGTAAGTAGTGGGACTTAGTGGTTACAATAATGTTCATGTAGTGGGATTGGTACATAGCGGTACTTAGTGGTTACAACAATGTACTGCTGCATTTATTAAATAAATTAATAATGTGTTTCTATACATTTCGTTGTTTTCTCCAAATAAAAAATGTCATATAAAGCCAATTTTTTTTATGAATTCAAATGCATTTGCAAATGTGTAATCAAAACATTTGCATTTCAGTGTGACCCCGAAACATTTGCATGCATTCTTGGAAAAAGGCATTTGCATCAAGTGAAACATTTGTATTCAAATGTGAAGACATGCATTTGTTAACAAGCCTGATATACACTAAATTGTGACAACTCTGCTGCATTGCAGCTATTAACAAATGTAATACAAGCTGTCTTTGGTAAGTGTAGGAACAAGTTTGGGCACTCAGAACTACTCACATCTCTGCGTGGGAACGTTGTAAGAACCTTGTAGTTGGCAGTGTCAAACCCCTTCACTGTGACATAGTTTAGCAGCACCTAGTCGTGTGCTGGCGAGAAATTGCCTGCAGGGTAGTACACACACACATCTCTGACTCCTGCCTACATTACTCTATTTTAGAATGACTTTATCAACTTTCTATTCCAGACCCAACACAGTGCACTTGTGTATCAAATCAGTAGTGTGTGAATAATTTAAGTAATATGTGTAGTTGGTGCCATACGTTTGTTGAAATCATCAAAAGAATTGACTTTGCTTGTTAGAGCGGGTGATTTTGTAAAACTGAATAGCCGCATGTCATGGTATATAGAGCCAGACCACTAACGACATGATATATAGAGCTGGACCACTTATGTCATGATACATAGAGCCAGACCACTTATGAGATGGTATATAGAGCTGGACCACTTATGTCATGGTATATAGCGCCAGGCCACTTTTGTCCTTTAGTCACATTTTTATTTAAAATATAATTTAATAGTTTGTCCGATGATTTCACCAAAATTAAATAATAATTTTGTAACAAATTAGTTAGCATGTCGTAGTGGATACTAAATAGGTTGCATTTTTGTGAAATGAATCTGAGTTGAGCCAAGTAAAAACTTTAAATGAACAGCAAGCATTAACAAGTATCACTGAGACTGACCATTGGTGTTGCTGAATAATAAAAACTTTAAATGAACAGCAAGCATTAACAAGTATCACTGAGACTGACCATTGGTGTTGCTGAATAATAAAAACTTTAAATGAACAGCAAGCATTAACAAGTATCACTGAGACTGACCATTGGTGTTGCTGAATAATAATAACACATCATTCTTGTAGTAGAGCGCAATATCATTAAAACGTGCAAGTGCTTTAAATAATTAATTAATGATTAAATTGTAAGTTATGCTTACAAATGTTTATGAATAAAATTAAATACATCTTCAAGAAAAAAATATGTAAATAATCAATAAATTGATGTGACATAAGAAAAGAGGATAAAACTATTTAAATTAGAATAAAAAGCAATAAATAATAGTGGTGTCGTAATTAGAGCCTTATTAAAATGGATGATATAGATGAAAACTACAAACCAGACAAAAAACACATCAATGTCGGCAATATTCTGGCAGAAACAGGTATCTTTAAAATTGTCTTGAATGTTGCACTTCGTGGCAACTGGCAATGCATTCTGCAGATGAGGAGCAGCTACACGGAATGACCTCCAACGCAGCATGGAGAGGGTTCATGAGGTGCCCTACCTCCTTCTCAGCCTCATCTTCCCTCCTTTTCTCCTCTATAAGTTCATTTTTCCTCGCTTCATCCTCGACCTGTTTTCGTCGCTCCTTCTCTCCCCGCCGTTTTGCTTCCGCCTATCGTGTAACCATGGCAACACTAAAGTTATCCGCTCACATAGAAAGCTGCCCTGTCCAACTATAAAGTTTTTAGCAATACAACATAATTGGTTAATGGGTTGTTTGGTATTAAAATATCAGAAATGTTTCACTGGTCGTTTCTACAAGTTTCATTTTAAAGTCTGGCATGTCTACGACCTTGCACCACACATACATTCGTAATGGCTAGAAATATAGATTTAATTCTGCAGAATGCATTGCAGTTGCTGGATTGATAAGTATCTTAACATATGCTGAAAATATTTACTTCGTGCTCTGACACGAATTGGGAATTTATTTTTTCCACACAGACAAAGAACTGACCTTTGCCCTGTCGACTGCTGGTGACAGCTGATAGGCATCGTCCTGCTCTCTCTTGACTGACTCTCTCGCATTGCGCTCAACCTGGCAACACAAAGTGTGTACGTGAGAAACGCATAAGTCAACAAAGAATTTTTCGAGGGATATATTCCAGGAAAATTGTGAGATAGTTGCGTTCTATCGCGAGACATTTGGTCATTGTTAATACAACAGCACACAAAAAGTATGCTGACCAATCTTCTTGAAATTATCAGTTTCTTTTACGGAGCAAACTTTTTGTACACCAGGTTCTGCCATGTTAGCTCAAATCCAAATGTAATCACATAATGTGATTTATGCCACCAGTTTATGTTGTGCACAGCAAAGGCCAATCGGAATAAAAATATGGTAGTAGGCCTATTACAAAATGTTATGTCAATTCCATGAAAATGTGGAACATTTGCTTTCTATCGTGTGATGCAAGACATCTGGTCAAAATGCTTGACTGTCCTGTAGAATGCATTACGAATTACGTGTATGTTACAAAGAAAAATTGCAAAATTTATTGTAAAAAAGGGTAAAAAAATATATATTACAATAATCAGTCTGATAAATCTGTTCACAAGTAAATGATAAGCAATACTCAATGCCCTCTGGTGTCTGAGCAGTTATACTGTATAATTAATGACTGATTAGAATAAATGAGCTGACCTCCTCTGCTATTTCGGCTATTTGCTGCTGATTGAAGAGATCAACAGCTCGGATGAGATGTGTCATCAACTCATCCAGGGTTGTGTTGCCTGCAATCAACAACCAACAGGCCCTACTGTCTCCTATGAGCCAGGCTAACACAAGTCAACGGTACATGGTCCTACAATCAACAACCAACGGCAATGGGCCCTACTGTCTCCTATGAGCCAGGCTAACACAAGTCAACAGTACATGGTCATACAATCAACAACCAACAGCAATGGGTCCTACTGTCTCCTATGGGCCATGCTAATGCAAGTCAACAGTACATGGTCCCACAATCAACAACCAACAGCAATGGGCCCTACTGTCTCCTATGAGCCAGGCTAATGCAAGTCAACAGTATATGGTCACACAATCAACAACCAACAGCAATGGGCCCTACGGTCTCCTATGAGCCAGGCTAATACAAGTCAACAGTACATGATCATACAATCTACAACCAATAGCAATGGGCCCTACTGTCTCCTATCAGCCAGGCTAATACAAGTCAACAGTACATGGTCCTACAATCAACAACCAACAGCAATGGGCCCTACTGTCTCCTGTGAGCCAGGTTAATACAAGTCAACAGTACATGGTCCCACAATCAACAACCAACAGCAATGGGCACTACTGTCTCCTATGAGCCAGGCTAATACAAGTCAACAGTACATGGTCATACAATCTACAACCAACAGCAATGGGCCCTACTGTCTCCTATCAGCCAGGCTAATACAAGTCAACAGTACATGGTCATACAATCTACAACCAATAGCAATGGGCCCTACTGTCTCCTATGAGCCAGGCTAATGCAAGTCAACAGTACATGGTCATACAATCAACAACCAACAGCAATGGGCCCTACTGTCTCCTATGAGCCAGGCTAATGCAAGTCAACAGTACATGGTCCCACAATCAACAACCAACAGCAATGGGCCCTACTGTCTCCTATGAGCCAGGCTAATACAAGTCAACAGTACATGATCATACAATCTACAACCAATAGCAATGGGCCCTACTGTCTCCTATGAGCCAGGCTAATACAAGTCAACAGTACATGGTCCTACAATCAACAACCAACAGCAATGGGCCCTACTGTCTCCTGTGAGCCAGGTTAATACAAGTCAACAGTACATGGTCCCACAATCAACAACCAAGAGCAATGGGCCCTACTGTCTCCTATGATCCAGGCTAATACAAGTCAACAGTACATGGTCATACAATCTACAACCAATAGCAATGGGCCCTACTGTCTCCTATCAGCCAGGCTAATACAAGTCAACAGTACATGGTCATACAATCTACAACCAACAGCAATGGGCCCTACTGTCTCCTATGAGCCAGGCTAATGCAAGTCAACAGTACATGGTCCCACAATCAACAACCAACAGCAATGGGCCCTACTGTCTCCTATGAGCCAGGCTAATACAAGTCAACAGTACATGATCATACAATCTACAACCAATAGCAATGGGCCCTACTGTCTCCTATGAGCCAGGCTAATACAAGTCAACAGTACATGGTCCTACAATCAACAACCAACAGCAATGGGCCCTACTGTCTCCTGTGAGCCAGGTTAATACAAGTCAACAGTACATGGTCCCACAATCAACAACCAAGAGCAATGGGCCCTACTGTCTCCTATGATCCAGGCTAATACAAGTCAACAGTACATGGTCATACAATCTACAACCAATAGCAATGGGCCCTACTGTCTCCTATCAGCCAGGCTAATACAAGTCAACAGTACATGGTCATACAATCTACAACCAACAGCAATGGGCCCTACTGTCTCCTATCAGCCAGGCTAATACAAGTCAACAGTACATGGTCATACAATCTACAACCAACAGCAATGGGCCCTACTGTCTCCTATCAGCCAGGCTAATACAAGTCAACAGTACATGGTCATACAATCTACAACCAATAGCAATGGGCCCTACTGTCTCCTATCAGCCAGGCTAATACAAGTCAACAGTACATGGTCCCACAATCAACAACTAACAGCAATGGGCCCTACTGTCTCCTATGGGCCATGCTAATACAAGTCAACAGTACATGGTCCCACAATCAACAACCAACAGCAATGGGCCCTACTGTCTCCTATGAGCCAGGCTAATACAAGTCGGTGACAGCAAAACAAACAACGCGTTGACGCTCGTTCATTTACTTTGTTCATCTCTTTCTTGTGAATTGTCAAAGCAATTCTAAGTAGAATTAAGCAGGCCCATTTCCCCCTGGCGGCAAAGTGTCACAAGACATCGTGACACTTTTCGTTTACAATGTATTAGTATTTATAACATCTTGGTTTGGCTAAAAAAAACATCGATACTAAACATGTTACTATTACAATCTTTCATGTCTTAATTTTGTTTTTTAATAGATGATTTGATGATGAAATATGCCAGTTCTATGACAAGTATAAATTGTCTTACAGCATTAAACGACAGATCAACAAATGTACACATTGAAAGGTGAAATATAATGTTTTTCATTTGATGATTTGTTCATCTGTCAAATTACCATTTTATAACAAAATTTATGTTAAATAAACTGCTACAATAAAAATTCAAACATGAAGTATAATATCGTTATCTAGATGTATGTTGACGTTATACGAAACCCCAACTAGTTCCGTACTAGTGAGCCGCTTACTGAGAGGCTGTTGTTTATGTGTTTGTGTGCTGGCAGCATATGACTCAAACATGTCTTCTTCGACACCAAATGATTCATGGGCATCTTCAAAGTCTTCATCACTGGCTTCTGCCTCTGCGTCCACTGTCAACATGTTGTACTCTGCACCCATGTCCTCCTGTGAAGACGCACAAAATGTTGAATTTGGCAACAACTGTGTAATCTAAATTGTGAGCCATCAACAAATCAGACAAACATTGGTGGTGAAATACTTAGCAACATCAGAGTTTGCTTAAGAATTGAGGAAAGCAAGTCATAATACATGTTCACAACACCACACTTCGTTGAATGAAAACATTGTGGAATTAAAATCCTCCTCCCATATCACTAGATAGATGACTAATAATAATCATACTGTTGACACTGCATTCCTTGTATGGAAGACGAGCTGGTTGTGTCAGGACAAAGTAGCAACAAGACAATTTTTTATGAAGACCTTCCAACCAGTGACACCAGAATGAACACCACAAAGTTCTCCCAAATGTCGCTCCTTTGCTGCCACACACTGGTTGATAGTCACAAAAGAAACACTTATTACAACTTATCACCATTACAAAACGTTTTATGTAACTGCAGTGGGAAATATCTGGTAAAATCAGATGGACAAAAACTATATGTATCTATACAGGACTTTGCAAAATGAAACATTATACTATACATATAATATAAATTATGTCTATTTTTACAAAAGCAGAGATGACACTAGCCTCTTGTCTTGGCTCGACTGGAGTGACAGGCCTGTGACACACTTCAAAGTTGTGTGATGGGAAGGTCACCCCAGAACCTGCCAGGGTCATCTACAAGGTCCAACAGAAATCAAAACACAAAATCAATTTTAAAAAGAAGAAAAAAGATGAAACGTAATTAAATAAATTGTAAATAACAATACATATTTATCAAAAAATACATAATTTAAAAAATTAATATACTTTATTAAAAACCTCACTTTGATTTGCATCTTCCAGGGAATATTTAACAAGATTTAACAAGATTTGCTATCCAAGCCAAAGGCTCAGATGGCAAGTGGACAAGGAAGCCATTGGCTTATCGAGAATCCAACAATGTTCACCTACTTATAACCCGCCCTCCTGATATATGTGTCAACCTTGTTTTTAAACATATTCACGCTGTATGTTGACATTCAGTCTGGCAGCACTGAGAGGGGGTGTTTTTAAAACCATTAGCCTTTTCCTACAATAGGAATTATGATTCCTCGAAGGTAACATAAAATATACCATTTATTCAGGAAAACAACCCATATGTTGTCATGTTGAACCATAATTCTCAAAATGTTCAAACTTTGACAGAGGGGCATGGTTCAGTGGGAAGGGTGCTGACTTTTTTCTTTAAGGCCAAATGGTCAGCACTCTTCCTACCGAAAAATATCCCTCTGCCTGGCCTTAAAGGGAAAAACATTGTAGCCCATAAAGCTCTATGGAAAGTCAGGATTAAGTCAACTGTATTTTCCAAAGACTTGTTAATGTGTCATTCTAAAGACCCACACTGATGAGTGATGACCACGTACCGTCTCGTCTCTGGCCGCTTCTGGCCATCCTCTCCACAGCTGGTGTCGCACTGGGACGTCAGTGACCGCGAACACACCAGCCTTCACCTGGCACCATGACAAACAACTAACTGCACACACGGTAAACTACATGCTGCACCGCCTCTTCAGCCAAGAGATGCAGTATTTATTGTGTATAAACATGACTTCAGCAGCAACATAGCACGACAACATTTATAATGGCTTAGTTGTGGAGAAACAAGAAAATGATGGATTGGTTGTGGAGAAACAAGAAAAGATGTTTGAATATACTGTGATCTTTTCATATGTTTTTACACGGAGACCAATTTGTTTTTAAATTGCATGTATCTGAGAAGTCTCTACTGATTCAATACATTTAGAATGTGTATAAACTAAGGACATGAGACACTTGCCTCCTGGATAGTCAGACTGTCGGAGTAGTGAAGCTGGTACAGTTTGTCCTTGTCGTTGTCACGGATGTTCAAAGTGAAGATCTTTGACAGGCGTTCTATGTCTTCAGGGTTCCTGAGTGACAACCAAAGTATCAGGGCAGTGAGCATCACAGTCGAACAGTGACACACACAGCGGTTGCTACATACTTTAAAAGGTCACGTCAGTGGAATGTTGGGTGGAGGGAGATGAGAGTGTGTACAGCAAATAATTTCAGTGAAATGTTGGGTGGAGAGAGATGAGAGTGCGTACACCAAATATCAATGGAATGTTGGGTGGAGGGAGATGAGAGTGCGTACACCAAATAATGTCAGTGGAATGTTGTGTGGAGGTAGATGAAAGTGCGTATTGCAAGTAATCTCAGTGGAATGTTGGGTGGAGGGAGATGAGAGTGTGTACACCAAATATCAATGGAATGTTGGGTGGAGGGAGATGAGAGTGCGTACACCAAATAATGTCAGTGGAATGTTGTGTGGAGGTAGATGAAAGTGCGTATTGCAAGTAATCTCAGTGGAATGTTGTGTGGAGGTAGATGAAAGTGCGTATTGCAAGTAATCTCAGTGGAATGTTGTGTGGAGGGAGATGAAAGTGTGTATTGCAAGTAATCTCAGTGGAATGTTGTGTGGAGGTAGATGAAAGTGCGTATTGCAAGTAATCTCAGTGGAATGTTGTGTGGAGGGAGATGAAAGTGCGTATTGCAAGTAATATCTGTAGAATGTTGGGTGGAGGGAGATGAGTGTGTATGGCAAGTAACCTCAGTAGAATGTCAGGTGGGTGAAGAAAACTGGTAACTTACAGATCCCCGTTGTGTGCGAGGTTGGCGGCGGGCTGACTGACATCTGGTGTAAGCAGGAACAGTGTGTTCTCATTGGGAAGATGAAGCATCCTCAACAAGTCCTACAACCATTGTCATGATGACCATCACGAGTTACAACCAACTAATGTCAGCTTGCAAGCACAGAATTACACTTTGAGTGAGAACTATTAGCTCAGCTGGTCAAAAAAATCAATTGATGAACATAGATTAATAGACATGTTAACTGTTAAGGGATGAGAGAATTCCACACCAGTAGTCAATAATTGGTGTTTGGTATCCGCACAAAGATCAGTGCATAAGAAAGGAGTTTTCTGATAGAAACATCTGCTCTAACTGAATGCACTTTAGTCATTACTACCAGCAACACAAGAACAGAATACTGATGTTTTAAACAATCTGCTGAAATGCAAAACATTTTACCTGCTCTGGGTGCCACAACATAAAGAAATAATTAATCTCGGAAAAATTAAATACAGGTGTACTAACATCATCTGCTACTCCGTTATCATACTTGTTCACCCAACCAGACAGCTGCATCTTGGAAATTGGCAAGTCTAACGTGGACTGCAGCAGCTCTTTGATCCTCACTGAAACATTAATGAGATAAATTATTATCATTAAAATTGATCACACTTGGAATTAGCAATAATGGATGTTGGCCATAACTGTTTTCTGTAGTATTCGTGTCAGGATGTGACAAAATTACACCACTTACAATTACGTCATTAACTGATCCAGTAAGATGATTTTTAGTTGATACCGTCTCTATTTTGACTTACAATTATATTTCGCAACTAACACACTGGCAGAAAACTTGACCACACATATGATAGTTCCACCAAGAAACTACACTGACGTTCTTTTATGGAAAACGACAAACCATAGTAATTATTCTTGAAACAACAACAACGTTTTAAACTATTTAAAATACGGTAGGGATAAAATATTAGGTTTGTTTATATATTGGAAATAAATACTACTTGATGGAATTGTGTGTGTGCGTGTGCGTGTGCGTGCGCGTGCGCGTGCGCGTTCGCGTGCGCGTGCGCGTGCGCGTTCGCGTGCGCGTTCGCGTGCGTGTGTGGTTGTCATTGATTGACCGCCCGTTGTTGACTACAACGCAGGGAGTTGTAATTCACTACTAAATAACATTGCTAAAAGAGACTTGGCTAAATTCCAACGACTACAAAATTGTCTGGCACATGTGGTACCCAGGGTGCCTCGGTTTACACCATCACTACCACTACTTAAACAGTTACACTGGATTCATGTTACTTATCGAATTCATTTTAAGCTGTCCACGCGTGTTGACATTACCTGATCCCTCCCATACTATTATCATTTTGTCGAATAGCTACTCCCGGTTGCCCCGGAGGAAGTTGGGTAATAAAAGGGCAGTTGCCATCTTGAACACAAATCACTTGACTCGCATAAATATTGTATTCGTAACAAACACGAACATGGTGCCCCGGGTAAGGAAGTGATAACTGTAAGTAACTACAAATGCTAAGATGGAAAAGTTCCTTGCTCCAGCGCCGCTCACGGAGGGTGCTAATCTGCCAGAGCAGTGGAAACGCTACATCAAAACATTCGGCCAGTTTCTTCGCGCAACGGAAAAGGCCAATTGCGATGACGGGTTCAAGGTCGTGTTGCTGTTACGTACTGTAGGCGACAGGGGAAACGATATTTATGACTCGTTTACCTACACAGCGGGCGAATCGGACCAGAATTACGCTAATGTGTTAGCAAAATTCGAGAGTTTCTGCAAACCTCGTACCAACTCTGTGGTGATGAGACATCAACTGTTAACGTTAAAACAGGGCCATATGTCTATCGACGAATTCCTGACTACATTGCACAATATAGCACGTGACTGTGATCTGTGTGACAATCACTGGTCCTACAAGCACTGCTATTGGGTACCGAGAGCGACCGACTTCGACGCCGTCTATTCGAACAGACTGAGCCAATCACTCTAGAGCGAGCTATTGCGATGTGCAGAATATCGGAAGCGGCAGCAGCCGACATGAGAACGTTGAAGGTGGACGAAGCGGTGCATGCAGTGAACAATAAGGTGACCAAGAAAAGGTGTATTCACATAAAAAGGTCAAGAGCAGATCGTCTGCTGGAAGCTGTGGTAATTGTGGATCCGAACACGCACCAAGACAATGCAAACCCTATGGTCTGAAGAGTCACAAATGTGGAAAATATAATCATTTTCAAAAGTGTTGTCGATCGAAAATGCGAGCCACAGTACACATGGTTGGTGAAACAGAGTCACAAACAGAGTCGGATTCGGGGGATTCTCTCTTATGCATCCAAGTGGAACGCCGTGACAGAAAATTAATCGCAAGTACGTACGTGGAAACTACAGGTGCCAAAGTGGTGAGACGAACTATGAACTTTCAGCTTGACTCAGCTGCAACCTGTAACATGCTAGCGAAGTCTGACTTTCATCTGCTCGGTAGCCCTTCTCTACACGATGCCGATACTACACAGGAGCTGTATGACGGATCTTTCAGACGTCCACTTGGCTGGTGTAAACTGAAGATCAAGGGGCAGTACTGGAAATTCAATGTCATGGCCACATCAAACTTCAGATACGTGCGTAGCATTGGGTCTTATACAGTATCCTGAGTACGTGAACTTGCTTGCGGAGAACTCTGTCAACCATCTGCTACAAAACTACAATGCTGCATTTGAAGGAGTTGGTTGTCTCCCAGGAGAATACTATTTGGAAGTCAGCCCGGATGTTCTCTCAGTCCAGAATCGGCCCAGGAAGATCCCGTTATCCATCAAAAAGGATGTCAAGGCCAAGATCGACATTCTGGTAAAGAACGACATTCTGGAGAAAGTGGAGCACCCCACCCCCTGGATCAGCAGCCTGCAACCTGTAAGGAAACCAAATGACAAGATTCGTCTGTACATCGATCCACAGAACTTGAACAAAGCGATCCGCAGAAACCATTTTCCGATGCCCACTCTCGATGATGTGCTACCAGAGCAAGAACAGGCAAAGATCTTCTCCTTGTGTGACGCGAAGGATGGTTTCTTGCAAATAAAGCTGCCTGAAAGATCAAGTGGCCTGACATGCTTCTGGACCCCATTCGGACGATACAAGTGGAAACGAATGCCGTTCGGAATCACCTCTGCGCCAGAGGAATTTCAACGCAGGCTCTCCAACGCCATTGCTGGGTTGCCAGGAGTGACAATAGTGGCGGACGACATCCTGATCTATGGAAAAGGTGACACCATGGAAGAAGCGAGAGAGGATCACGACAATAACCTGAAACAACTACTGGAGATGTCATGCCAAATCAATCTCAAGCTAAACTTGAGTAAATGTCGTTTTCATATGACGGAAATACCTTACATAGGACGTGCTCTGACCTCCGAAGGAGTGAATCCAGATCCAGGCAAGGTTTCAGCCATCCAACAGATGGAGCCACCCAGGAACACAGCTGAAGTCAGACGCTTCTTTGGTCACGTAAACTATCTGAGCAAGTTCTTGCCGAACCTATCTGCAGAAGGAGAGCCGTTGAGACGCCTTATCAACCTGCCAGATGATGAGTTCTGTTGAGGGCGAGATCAAGAACAAGCGTTCGAAAAGCTGAAACAAATGACATCATCAGAAACGATGTTGAGATACTACGACCCAAACTTGCCAGTTGTCCTGCAGACGGATTCGAGTTCTGTTGGACTCGGGACAGTCCTGCTCCAACAAGGAAGACCTGTGGCATATGCCTCTCGCGCCCTGACTGACTGTGAGCGCAATTACGCACCATTGGAATTGGAATGCTTGGCGATCGTGTTCGCCACAACGAAGTTTGACCAGTATGTCTTCGGACACCCAGATGTCACCATACACACCGACCATCGACCATTAGAGGCGATACTCCACAAATCTCTGCTAAGAGCGCCGAAACGACTTTAAGCTATGATTCTCTCACTACATATACGCTAAAAGTGGTATACAAACCAGGGACGGAACAAGTAATTGCAGATGTGCTGTCGCGAAGCCTGTCTAAGGAGGTGGGAAAGGAAACCTGGCGTGCGACCATGTTTTCCAGATGGAAGCACAAGATGAGGTATTAAGACGCTTCAACATACACGATCCTACCTCAGACAAATACGTATCTGGCGCGCGATACCAGGCATTCCGCCGAGATACGCCCACTGACCAAACGTTGAAGAGAGTGGCTGAAGTCATTACAGCAGGGTGGCCTGGGTCCATTGATCAGTTGCCGCAGTTGGTTCGCCCCTATTTGACATGGCGGGACGAGTTGACGATCCTGGACGGGATTCTGTACAAGGGGACTCGGAACATCATTCCCAAATCATTACAACGAGATGGTATCGACATATTGCATTCCAGCCACTAAGGAACAGCTGCCACACTACGCCGTGCCAGAAATGTCGTGTACTGGGAGACGATGGCAGAGGACATCAAGCGTTTCACAGAAAACGGCAAAGCCTGCCTGAAGGATGCACCAGAGCAGTGCAATGAGACTCTGCGACAACACACAATACCGGATAGACAAGGCTCGAAGATCGGGTTAGATATCTTACAAGGATGCTCACTACTTGGTCCTAGTCGACTATCTGACGGACTTCATCGATTTTGAGAAATTACTAAACCTATCGTCCGAGTCTGTGATCGACATCTGCAAACGGTCATTCGTGAGGTTCGGGATACCAGATATTGTGCAAACAGACAAGGGCCCACAGTTCACTTCGCGAGAGTTTGACAGCTTTAGAATCAAGTGGGAGTATAGCAACTCAACCAGCTCCCCATACAGAGCACAGTCAAACGGCAAGGCAGAGGCTGCAGTGAAGACGGCTACAAGGCTACTAAAGAGGTCAACTGACCCGTATCTTGCACTCTTGGAGCAGAGAAACACCCCTACAGCAGGAATGTCTACAAGTCCAACTCAGAGGCAAATTGGTAGATCAACACGCTCGATCGTACCACAGATCAGATGTGATGACGGTCGTGCCACAATCATGCGTGAGAAAGCACACAAGCGAGCCAACATTCAGAGGAGCTACAATAAGTCGGCCACAGATCTGCCAGCAGCAAAAATGGAAAGACACCAAGGTAGTAAAACGCCTATCTGAGCGCTCGTACGTCCTTGATGTCGACGGGGAGACGGTGAGGAGAAATCTGCAGTACTTCAGACCAATCAGTGAGGACTTCCAGAGCGACAAACAGAACGCATCGACATCAGAAGACCAGCACGGTTCAATGAACCGTGAGTTGAACTGTATCAGATTATATTGTTACATTAGTTACGCCGAACTGTACTAGTACATTCTATGCCGTTACTTTAGTTTAGTTGGTTTAGTGTTATACATATATCTCTGTATGAGAAGGGATGTTGACATTACCTGATCCCTCCCATACTATTATCATTTTGTCGAATAGCTACTCCCGGTCGCTCCGGAGGAAGTTGGGTAATAAAAGGGCAGTTGCCATCTTGAACACAAATCACTTGACTCGCATAAATACTGTATTCGTAACAAACACGAACAACACGTACATATCGTGCTCTATCTACACAACAACAACCCCACTTGGCTAGTTTCCTGCATCTTTCCAATATCCGTAGGCAGCTTAAATCATCAATTTCACAACAACTTAGTGTGCCTAAAACAAAACTTAATTTGGGCAAATGTGCTCTCGCTGCATTTAGGATCTGGAGTGATTTCCCCATCACTTTGAAGACATCTGAAATTATAGCTATCTTCGAAAAAAACATATTTATCCAACTCTTTTGTTGTCCCTCGTTTTGTTGCGGCTCTGACCTCAGGTTCCTGAGGATACTGTCAGCCACACTTGCGGTTCATCTGAATACGGCATGAATTTGGCATGATTTCGTTGCAACAAATATGTTTGATTCTACTTAACGATTGATTATATTATCCATAATTATATTAGGCTGATTACACTATTATTATAGCGAGATCCAAACATTTTAGTAATATCAAAACAATCACCCAGCCTCCGTCGCTGTTGTATCAGCTAGGGATTATTCTAATATAATCGGAACGTCTTCATAGTTCGTCATTTCGTGACGTCGCAGGCGAGGACACAAAGGCGTCTCTGCGAGTCCTCACTCTCCACGTGTCTGGTACGTCGGAATGTGACGTAACTGAGACGGAACAGGTGCGTATCTACTACGTAAATGTGACGTTACATTCTTACCTGAGTTGTGTCATCTGCAAACATGGAGGTCAGGTTGTCTATGTCTCATGGGATATCGCTAACAAACAACTTGATGTGTGAAGATTAGCAATTTAATGCAGCACATTTTAAAGCACATAGTGGTGTTCGTGATCATTGTCCATCAAGTTGGTAGATATATTTGAATAACGATGTTTTCTAAACACAAATATTGAGTAAATTATCTCTACAGTTGTGCTTCGAAGAAATTTGACATGATTTCATTCCAACTCATATATTTGATTCTACTTAACGATTGATTACGTTATCCGTAATTATGTTAGGCTGAATACACTATTATTATAGCGAGATCCAAAAACTTGAATAATTTATCAAAACAATCACTCAGACTCAGTGGCTTATGACACTGTTGTATCAGCTAGGGATGATTCTAATATAATCGGAACGTCTTCACAGTTCGTCCTTTTCTTGTAGGAACATGGGCTCCTTAGGGATGGGAACGTCGTAGTTCTTGGTGGGCGGTTTTACGCTCTTGATCGTCGTCCGATGCAGCACACGAAGGCCGATCTCGCTCGGAGGGAGCTGTGATTCTTCGCCGGCCACGTGCGCAACCGCCAGGTTGTCAGACATGATGAAATCACCCTCCTCCATCCACTGCAACAGTTCACACATTAATCACATGATATATAGTTCAAACTTGCAGCCTGTCTATGCTTAGACAAATGGGGGACGGGGGTAAAACAAATGGGGGGATGGGGAGTAAAACAAATGGGGGACGGGGGTAAAACAAATTCCATGTTTGTATATGTGCTTTCACGTGTAACAATCCGCCGTATCTCGCTTTCATGTTGTTCTTTTGATGCCGAGTAAATTATATTAATCAAGCAATTGACATTCGTGGAAACTGAAAAAGAAAATGTTAGTTAAGATATGATATTCACATGGTTCTCCTCAGTCCATCATGTGAAAACACGATATGCACAAACTGTTGGTATGCATCAGTGCATACAATATCAACATTGTAACATTTTGGTTGTTGGCACTATATATTCATAGGTTTCCTGCAACCATCACATTTATCGTACGTTTTGCATACATAGAGCACTGGGTAGACATTTGTCCGGTATCGAACCCCGACCACGGACACCAGTGTCGGAGCGACAACACACACAAATGGAATTGCCTAGAAGTTTCAGCAACAAGTTTGAACGACCGAACTCTGTGCTACGTGGGAACCAGACACATCCACCGCAACATCACAAGTTCAGACAAGACCGACGAGGACACGATACCCACCACGCTGGACAAATGACTATAATTATCATGAACGTATAATCGACCAATCAATGTGTAAAAAAGTAACCATATACTAATTCGATTTGAGATGTACGAATATCTGCTTCAATAAAGGTCTGTTTTGAAAACATGATTTCTTAACACTACTTGTGATATAGCCCCAATGCGTGTGTGCAATATTCTTGTTTCGATGTGCACACGCTTGTGTATGCATCGTTGATTTGTGTATTGTGCACATGGGTCAAGTACACACTTGTAGATACGCCTCGACAAAGCCATTATTGGAGATGGATAATAGGTTAATGTGCATAAACACGTAACTATTTTCTTCCGCTCAAGTCACAACTGATACACCCATTCTGTTCTAAACGAAATAAGGACACATCAGTGCGATTTCTAGTGTTCACAATACTTCAAGTTTAGATAGTCAACATCGCCTTACAGTTCTCAACGACTTGTCTAATGTCTATCGCCATGTTGAGTCAGTAAAGACTCTCATATTCTTCGTAGATTACTTTCCTCATCTAGATGTGATCTGTGAACACATTCTTTAGTGTGTTTTTGCATTCCCTCTGGAACTACGGCACCTCGTCCACTGGATGGTAGCCCATCGTGAACTGGCGTCACATCCAAAGACCAATTAGCGAGTATTGGTTTCTGGGTCGTAAGTTTCGTAACCTCCGCCATCACTCTGTCTTACTCGTTAGGTAGGTTCCTTGGCGTCCGATAGGCCAGACATAAACTAGAATAGGTTTCCCACAGTTCCTTCTGGTCTCAGTGCTCCTTTCACAACAGCTGCTTTGCTAATCTTAAATATTGTCTTTGTCTTCTTTGTTTTCAACACCGTGTCGTATTTCTTTCGTTCTGAATTGGCAGTTCTTTCTGTTTAGCTTTATGCCTGTTTTGCTTCTCTGGAGCAATAGTAGTAGTTATATTTATGATATTACGGAGCAACGATGGGGACCATGTGTCGCAGGCTACTAAAAAATAGATCTCCACCCTGCCTTGCTGTTTCTCACCGTCTCAGCATACATTTTATTTATTTTATGACATTGTCTCCAGCCTGCCTTGGTGTTTCTCACCATTTCAGCATATATTGTTGTTCTTTATGACACTGTGTATAGCCTGTCTGCTATTTTTCACTATCTCAGCATACATTTCTGTACTTCATGACTCTGCCGCCAGCCTGAACTTTTCTTTCTCTCCGTCTAAGCATACGTTTGTATAATTTATGACACTGTCTCCAGCCTGCCTTTTTATTTCTCACCGTTTAGCATACATTAATTTATTTTATGACATTGTCTCCAGCCTGTATTGCTGTTTCTTAAATTCTCAGCGTACACGTGTGTACTTTATGACACTGCCTCCAGCCTGCCTTCCTATTCCCCCACCTCAGCATACATTTATTTATTTTCTGACATTGTCTCCACCCTACCTTGCTGTTTCTCACTGTATCACCATACATTTATATATATATATATATATATATATATATATATATATATATATATATATATATATATATATATATATATATATATATATATATATATATATATATATATATATATATATATATATATATATATATATGTATATACATATATGTACTTGATAACACGGTCCCCAGCCTACCTTGCTGTTTTTCACTGTCTCACCATACATTTCTATATTTCATTACACTGTCTCCAACCTGCCTTGCGGTTTTTCACCATCTCAGCTTACATTTGTGTAATTTATGACACTGCAGCATGCCTTTTTATTTTTCACCGTCTCTGCATACATTTATTTATTTTATGACACTGTCTACAACGTGCCTTGCTGTTTCTCAACGTCTCAGAATGCATTTCTATATTTTATGACACTGTCTTCAGCCTGCCTTGCTGTTTCTCACAATCTAAGCGTACATTTGTATATTTATGACACTGTCTCCAGCCTGTCTTCCAATTTCCCCATCTCGTCCCAATACGTAGCTATAACACATAGTCATTACAACTCCAGTACACAATTATAATACATAGTTACAGCTAGAATACATGGCCACTACAACCTTAGTACACATCTAGAATACATAGTCACTACACTCTGAGTACACTATACTATCAGTACACATATCAGTACATAGCTAGAATACATAATATTCACTGCATATATAGTACGTAGCTATAATACATAGTTACTACAACTGCAGTACATAGTTAGAATACATAATTACTGCTAGAATACATGGCCACTACACCGTCAGTACACATCTGAAATACATAATCACTACACCCTTAGAGCTAGAATACAAAATAGTCACTGTATCCCCGGTACATAGCTATAATACAATATCACTACAACTCCAGTACACAGAATACATATTCTCTGCACTCCCATCACCCAGGTAGAATATATGGTCACTGCACCCTCAGTACACATCTAGAATACATAGTCACTACACACTGAGTACGCAGCTAGTTAACAAAATAGTCACTATATCTCCAGTACGTAGCTATACTACATAGTCACTACAACTCCAGTACACAGTTAGCGCACTTTTATCTGTATTTCTCAGTACACAGCTAGGTTACACTGTCACTGCACCCCCCACTACACAGTTATAATACATGTTCATTACACCCCCACTACACAGTTATAATACATGTTCATTACACCCCCACTACACAGTTATAATACATGTTCATTACACCCCCACTATACAGTTATAATACATATTCATTACACCCTCACTACACATTTATAATACATATTCGTTACACCCCCACTAGACAGTTATAATACGTATTCGTTACAACCCAACTACACAGTTATAATACGTATTCGTTACACCCTCAGTACACAACTAAAATACAAAATAGTCACTGTTAGAATACAGTCGGTGTACCCCCAGTACAGAGTTAGAACAGATAGTCTACTACACGGTTAGGATTCATAGTCACTGCATCCTCAGTACACAGCCAATGTACAATTCACTGCACACCAGTATGCAGCTATAATACGAAGTCAATGTACCCGCAGGATACAGCTAGAAAGCGTCGTCACTACACCCTCAGTACACAGCTAGAATACATAGTCACTACAACTCCAGTACACAGTTAGAATGCATAGTAACTACACTCTCAGTACCCATGTAGAATACAGTCACTGCACCCCCAGTGCACAGCTAGACTACATGGTCATTTAGACAACTAGAATACATAGTCACTGTACAGCTCACAGTTAGAACATATAGTTACAGCACTGCCAGTACACATGCACAATAAACAGTCACTGCATCCCCAGTACACGGCTAGAATACGTGATCACTACACCTTCAATACACAACTGGAATACATAGTCACTGTACCCAAAGCACACAGCTAAAATACATATTCACTGTACCCATGGTACACTGCTAGAACACATAGTAAGTGCACTCCCGCTTAATTGTATATCTCACTGTACCCTTAAATGCCGAACTGTAATTCTCACAATACTCCTAACTGTACCCGTCATCTAGCAATGGTCACCTAGACGGGTTAAAGTTCTTTTTAAGGGGTGGTCATCTAGTCAGACGGATAAAACATCAGTAGCATGGACGTATATATATATTAGTGCCCTGCGCGGGCCGGGCTTTGGTCCAAGTCCGGCCCGGCCCGCAGCCGGGCCAGGCCGGGCCTCTGCATAATTTCGCGGGCCGGGCCGGGCCTGGGCCTACATAATGCGGGCCCGGGCCGGGCCTAGGCTGAAAACAATTTAAACACATCGGGCTTGGGCCGGGCCTGGGCCTAGTGTGAGCGGGCCGGGCCGGGCCTGCGCTGGGCCTGGACATAATAAAAAATATTTATGCAAAACACCGATTATTACTTTATTTTTTAATAAAAACTTATTATAAATATTAATTCCGGTTAATGAATGCTTAAAATTATTTCTTTAGTATTCTATAGTTGCAAATTGAGACCTTGCATGGAATCTGATGGCCCCATAAGTTCACTTGGCTGGAAGTAGCCAGCCTCAAATGTTTACTTTAGAAATATTTGCAGAGGCAATCAAGCCATGATTAACCATCAACCTATCACCCTTTGACCCTACCAGTGGACACTGTCTGGGTCTTCCCTCCAAACATTGCCCACCTGAATGACGTGCCCACTGCCAAGTGCCCACTAGGTCACTACCCAGTACCCAATGCAGTTGGTAATTGGTATTTCTCCCCAGTCCTAATTCATTCACACATGTCTGAACCTGTCTGTCTCAGGCTAGTGACTGCAGGCCTGCTGGAAATGCCACTGGGTGTCAGTGCCAGTGGGTGACATTTTTATTGAAATATCATATTAAATTATGTTAACTTAGTTGAGTTAATTCAATTAACAATATAAATTGGGGTTATGGCTTGCATATGGGTGAAGTCAGGGTTAGATAAACAAATCTCCTACCCTAACCATAAGCCAATACATTAAAGCCAGATATAACAAATGTTATCATATTTAATAGTAATGACACTAAGACGTTTTTCTTTATTTTTCTTCAGGATATTCGTAAATTTTAAGATGTTGGTAGTGCTGGATTTTTAGAATTCATCCTCGTCTTTGTTATAAGATTATAGGTTTATCTTCTCTAAACTTAGCGGGCCGCGGGCTTGCGGGACGCGGGCTTACCCATCTTTGGCCCGCGGGTATGGGCCGGGCCTGGGCCTGAAACTTGCGGGCCGGGCCGGGCCGGGCCTGGGCCAAACATTCACGGTCTGGGTCGGGCCTGGGCCTAAATTCTAGTTTGCAGGCCTGGGCCGGGCCGGGCTTGAACAATTATTGCGGGCATGGGCAGGGCCTGGACTCTAACTGCTAATTGAGGGCCGGGCTTGGGATCAAATTCTAGGCCCGCGCAGGGCACTAATATATATACCTCACGATGCAACCGTGACCACCACCAACACCACCACCACCACCACCAAAACCACTAGCATCACCACCACCACCACCAACAACAACAACAACAACAACAACATTGTTACTACACTCCCAGTACACAGTCATAAGACATGGTCATTACACCTTCAGTACACATCTAGAATACATAACCACTACACTCTCAGTTCACACCTAAAATACAAAATCGTATCTGCAGTACATTGCTATAATGCTAGTCGCTACAACTCCAGTACATGATTAGAATACATAGTTACTGCTCACCCAGCACACAGCTCGAATACATGGTCGCTGCGCCCTCAGAACGTATCTAGAATACATAGTCACTACAACTCCAGTACACACTTAGAATACATAGTTACTGCTAGAATGCCTGGCCAGTGCACCCTCAGTTCACAGCTAGAATACAAAATAGTCACTGTATCCCCAGTACACAGCTAGAATACATAGTCACTGCACTCCAACTAAGCAGCGAGGGTTAGGGTTTGGGTTTAGGGTTAGTGTTAGGATTAGTTAGGGGTTAGGGTTATTACGTCAATGTATAATAATACACAGCCGCCAGGGGGCGCAGGGGAGCGCGCGAGCGGTAATACACCTTTCCCCGCGTAATACACCTTTTAACGCGCACGCTCCCCTTGCGCCCCTGTCGGCTGTGTATACAGACTATTTTGTATTCTAGATAAGTACTGAGGGTGCAGTGACCATGTATTCGAGCTGTGTGCTGGGCGAGCAGTAACTGTGTATTATAATCGTGTAATTGAGTTGCAGTGACTATGCATTATAGCTATGTACTGGAGATTATTTTGTATTTTAGTTGTGTACTGGAGTTGTAGTGACTATGTAGTGTAGTTGTACACTGGCGATACAGTGCTCTTTTGTATTCTAGCTGTGTGTTGAGAACGTAGTGATTATGTATTCTAGATGTGTAACAAGGGAGTAGTGACCATGTATTGTAGCTGTGTGCTGGGAATGCAGTAACAACGTATTCTACCTGTGTACTGGAGTTGTAGTGACTATGTATTATAGCTGTGTACTGGAGATACTGCGATTATTTTGTATTCTAGTTGTGTACTGAGGATGTAGTGACTATCTATTCTAGATGTGTACTGAGGGTGTAGTGACTATATAGTCTAGTTGTGTACTGAGGGTGAAGTGACTATCTATCTATTTATCTAGATATGTACTAAGGGTGTGGTGGCCATGTATTCTAGCATTAACTATATATTCTAACCGTGTACTGGAGTTGTAGTGACTATGTAGTATAGCTTTGTATTGGGGATACAGTGACTCTTTTGTATTCTAGTTTTGTTCTGAGAGTGTAGTGACTATGTATTGTAGCTGTGTGCTGGGAGTGCACAAAATATGTATTCTAACTGAGTACTGGAGTTGTACTAAGTGTTATAGCTATGTACTGGAGATGCAGTGACTATTTTGTATTCTACCTGTGTACTGAGTGTGTTGTGACTGTGTATTCTAGGTGTGTACTGAGGGTGTAGTGGCCATGTATTCTAGCAGTAACTATGTATCCGAACTGTATACTGGAGTTGTAGTGACTATGTATTATAGCTACGAACTAGAGATACAGTAACTATTTTTTATTCTAGCTGTGTACTGAGAGTGTAGTGACTATGCATTCTAGATGTATATTGAGGGTGCATGTCTTACAGCTGTGTTCTGGAGATGCAGACTACTCTGTATTCTAGCTATGAACTGAGGTTGTAGTGACTATGCATTGGAGATGTGTACTGAGGGTGTAATGACCATGTATTTTGACTGTGCACTGGGAATGTAGTAACTATGGTGGGGGTGGGGGTGGTGGTGGTGGTGGTGTTGATGGTCACGGTTGCATCATGAGGTATATATATATATATATATATATATATATATATATATATATATATATATATATATATATATATATATATATATATATATATATATATATATATATATATATATACGTCTATGCTACTGATTTTTGATCCCTCTGATTAGATGAAAAAGAACTTTGACCCCTGCTAAGTGACCACTGCTAGATGATGGTACAGTTAGGAGTATTGTGAGAAATACAGTTAGGAATATTGTGAGAATTACAGTTCCGGTTACTTTTAAGGGTACAGTGAGATATACAGCTAAGAGGGAGTGCAGTTCCTATGCATTCTAGAAGTGTACCATGGGTACAGTGACTCTGTATTGCAGTTATGTATTGAAGGTGTAGTGACCATGTATTCAAGCTGTGTACGGGGGCTGCAGTGACAGTTTATTATGCATGTGTACTCGGAGTGCTGTAACTATATGTTCCAACTGTGATATGTTAGTACAGTGACTATATATTCTGATTTTCTAACTGACCATGTCTATCTGTGTACTGGGGGTGCAGTGACTATAGTCAACATGGGTATTGGGAGTGTAGTTACTATGCATTCTAACAGTATACTGGAGTTGTAGTGACTATGTATTCTAGCTGTGTTCTGAGGGTGTAGTGACGATGCTGTCTAGCTGTATCCTGCGGGTACATTGACATCATATTATAATTGTATACTGGTGTGCAGCGAATTTGTACACTGGCTGTGTAGTGAGGATGCAGTGACTATAAATCCTAACCATGTAGTAGAGGTGTAGCGACTATCTGTTCTAACTCTGTACTGGGGGTACAGCGACTGTATTCTAACAGTGACTATTTTGTATTTTAGCTGTGTACAGGGGGTGTAATGAATATGTATTATAATTGTGTAATGGGATGCAGTGACAGTGTAATCCAGCTGTGTACTGGGAAATAAAACTAAAAGTGCGATGTGTACTGGTGGTGTAGTGACCATTTATTCTAGCAGTAACTATGTATTCTAACTGTATACTGCAGTTGTAGTGACTATGTTTTATAGTTACGTACGGGGCTGAGATGGGGGGATTGGAAAGCACACTGGAGACAGTCATAAACGTCAGAAATGTGTGCTGACACAGTGAGAAACAGCAATACAGGCTGGAGACAGTGTCATTTAATATAGAAATATGTGTTGAGAGGGTGAGAGACAACAAAGCAGGATGGAAACACAGTCATTTAATATAGAAATGTGTGCTGAGACAGTGAGAAACAGCAAGGCAGGGTGGAGGCAGTGTCATTTAATATAGAAATGTGTGCTGAGACGGTGAGACACAGCAAAGCAGGCTGGAGACAGAGTCATCAATTATAGAAATGTGGGCCGAGACAGTGAGAAACAGCAAGGCAGGCTGCAGACAGTGTCATAAATTAAAATTAGCAATATTATCAGTAATTTACTTGTGTAACTTTTACAATTAGCAATATTATCAATATTTTCACTTGATAGTAGTGTATATTCACTTACCTTTTAGATTTAGCGTCATTGACATGTTGCTTGTAATGTTATATTAATACAGATATGATGAATACACCACTTACATATACGTCTTGTGACCTACATTAACACATAGCGTACCGGTAAAAAAAACTACACCGCTTGCTTGCTGCAGGTCGTTGGGTCAATCCGATAAGCGGTCTGGTATGAACGCGTGGCCTAGTCATAAAAAGTAAGTCTACTTTTAAAAAAACCGCCTCTTCTCACTCGCTGTCTGTACGTCGACCACCAGTCCATGGCTTTTTAAAATAGTTTTAATGGAAGTAAAAAATAATGGAAAGTTCTGGCAATAAAATACATGTGCACTCGTAGAATACCGTTTTTTATTCCTTTTCTCGTTTCCTCGTCAGGCCCTTTGATCATCCCTCTTGATGAACCTATTAGTGACTGATGCTGTCTCTATAACTACTAACAGTCTCAGCTAATGCATTCTTAACTAGGAAGTCCACCAGTCTCTAATTAAAATTTTTAATAAATAGAATCATTTAATTATTATTGATAGTAAACTTTTTAAATAAGGGCGCCAAAGTTGCTTGGTTATATCTCGGGCATATATATCACTTCCCCTGGATAAGAAAAATATCTATATCTAACACTGACACCTACCTTGTGTGAGTACTGGATAGCGCCATCCTTAGTAAACTCGTGTTCTATTTCCCGGAGAATGGCTGCTGTCTCGTTGTCGCCTGTGATCCGAGCTACCGGTGTTCCGTAATCCCAGATCAAATGCTTCAGCAAGGCCGTTGAGAGGTGAAAACACAAAGTCTGAAGAATCGAACATGTTAATTAATGCAGGAGGCAATCTCTGGGAACCTTGAAAGTGTTATTGGCAGTGAACCTCGCCATACTCGAGTTAGGAATTATTTACACTCACAGGAATAACTGTATGGTTACACTAGAACTCATGTCAATGCGGCAAGAAACCATTTCCTCTATTTCGTACAGTTCTTATGTTGTAGCCGCCAGATATATCACAGGGATTAGAGACATTGGAGTGAAAAGGAACAGTCTTCCCGTCGGTACAAAGCCTCTCCACAGAAAATACTCCTGCAAGCCCACGCTGGATAACCCAAAAGCGACGTCATCTTGTACAAATTACAGAATGCAACAAATGGAAAAATATATTAAAGCAAACTTCATTTGGTAATTGTTGGTTCAATCGCTGTAGTGCCCAGTCGAAACCCACCTTCTCGTCAGTGGCTGGGTGGGAGTATATGACAGGGTGAACAGCATTAGTCTTTGATATCGTAGCCATCCACAGTCGCTCCCATCGCTGCAGCTGTTCCGTCGACAGACCCTCAATCACCTCCCTCATGGGCGCAAACACTGCAGCATAACACAGCACTGGTGACGTCACCATGTCGCAACAGTTATAACGTAATATTGCCACAGCACAGTCGCGCAGCAGTCGCGCTGACTCGACCAACAGTCGGTTTTGACGGGGGGGGGGGGGGGGGGTGACACTGCAGAATGACTCGTGTGTTTGAAGTACGACCAGATCAACCGCTACAATTCTGACAAATAGGCCTACGATGAAGCAAGGTTTGAAAACGTACTCAGGCGTACAGTTTATAAAGGGCCACTGCCAAAGTCTAGAAAACGTTCCACTCTGTAGATCTGTGTTGTACAATCTAAAATTATCGTCGAAACAAACGTGATGGGTTAACTTTGTCCAGTCCAGTGTGGTTCTAAAATATATACACACGTAATAAGATTAAATGTAATATAACTAGAGAGATAACTTATCCAGTCGCAGAACAATGCGCTGGCATACCCTGAGTTGTAGTATCATATCACATTCGGACCTACCTGTAGTAGCCCTCTTGGGAACGTGATACATATGGTACAGGGCGTATGAGTATGGCATTAGCAGGTGGACGCCGTCGATGTGCAAGCCCTGGTATCCGATGCCCCTAAACCCCTCGGTCTCGTCATTCGACAGTCGAACCACGTCGTGGTCCGGCGACATCGGGTGGCAATTGAATGGCGTATCCAGTTCACCGAGCCACTTGCCGATCTCCGCTTGTCGTTTGCCGCTCACTTGGCCCTGGTCACGGAATATCATGATGCGATACTTTTGTACATCTTTCTTGATCTGGTCAATGGCTTCTTGCGGAACTGGGTCGTTCAATTTGATTCCAAACACCTCGACGCCAAGCACGGCCGGCTTCACCTTGTAATAGTCGTGTTGTTGCTTCTGAGTCTCCGTGGATGCGCTCACTGTCAGTCTGCTGATTCGAGCAACCAACGGTAATAACGCGAAACAAAATATTGAAAAATTCATCGTTACAACGCACCACACTCTGATCGCTACAGCCGCAACCGTACAACTGGTTCACCTGAAACCTAGCACTCCACTCTGTTCATCACCGGTGGAGTTGGCAGGTATATGACGCATGCTCGAAAATAAGGTCACGTTAGGTGTGGTCGCATAAGTTTCAGTGTTCTACCTTGGCCCCAAAAAGGTTCTGGTCAGCCGAACCAGTAACTTCAGTAACTAAGGCAGTAAAGTTACTGGTCGAAAGGTTTCGGGTGTTTTTTTTACCACAAAAAATATCATGCGCGCCGTTCGCTAGAGCCGTGTTTCGCTTTGTGGATAATAATGTCGGCGTGAAAACGCATTTTTTTTAACAGTTTGCGCATTCCGGCTACCGGTTTTGATGATCAGCTGATGAATACGTTTAAGTTTCTCCGAAAATGTAGGCTGTCACACGGACTACTGCCGCTACAAAGTAATTAACCCGGCAGAGAAGTATGTTGTCAGGGATCACCGAGTCAGCGTAGATTTTGAACACTGATCAAAGTCAAAAAACGTAAATCATTACGTATTGGTGGATGGCGGTTTGGTCGTCACCAAGTTTCGCCGGACAAACTAATGTTTTTTCATTGTCAATGTTGGTGTTATCTTATATCACGTTTTGAGGGTGTGGCGGTTTGATCGTCACCTCGTCTCTTGGGACAAACGAATACTTTTTGATGGCCAATATGCGCGTTATTTTATATCACGTATAGAGGGGGTGACGGTTTGGTCATCACTACCTCTCGTGGAACACAAATCAGCATTAGTTAAGGAACAGTGTAGGTTGGACATGAGGAAGGACTCATTCTCACAGAGGGTGTTAAATGAATGGAACAAACTGTCAAATGATTGGGTTAATGCTAGTAGTGTGAATATGTTTAATAATAGAATTGACAGATATATGATAAGGGCGGGTATACATAGATGATAAAATTGTTGGACTCTCAATAAAACAGTTGCTTCGTCATTCACTTGCTATCCGGAACTCATAGTTTGGGATGGCAATCTTGTTAAATCTGACGAAATAATTATGCGCATTATCTTATGTCCCACACAACGTATTGAACGGGTTCGTCATAGTCTGAACCAATACAAAACACTACATTTTATTGGACGTCGGGAATTTATACAACGACCCCTTAGTTAGTGAAGGAGTTAACTTCGTCGACGTGACCTTTCACCCGCGCGATGTGTGTGTGCGTGGGTGCGTGCATGTGTGCGTGCGTGTGTGAATGTTTGACCTCACGTTGCTGATAACAACGCAGACTACTTCTCCAGCGATAAATCGGTCAACATGGTCGTTTATCGGGGGTAACAACCAGCCACATACTAGTAGTAGTAAGTAAATGTCGACAATTGTGAACGACCCCAAAAGGGGGGTTCCCGGGCACGTGATGGACACCCCCTTGATCCACATATGATCACATACAGGGCACTTCCTTTTCACCTAAGCAACCACCTTAAATGTTCACCCCTGCCAGAAAACGTAAACAGCTTCGATCATCTTGTTCTGGTTTACTTTTCCCCCATAGTTGAAACAAACATTATTTGGCTTTCTCGATCGTGTGCGTGTGTATGTCACGTGAAACCTGGCTCGCAGCGGTGCATCGGGTACGTGACACTCGGTTTAATTCCAGAGGTTTAAACAAACATTGGAGGGCTTCCTCGGTTGCTGCATCAACTCTTTCGAATTAACCTTTTTAAATAACGGTGTTATAACGTGTAATAACGGTGTAATAACATGTGCTTCTTTTAATTCTAAAAGAACAATTTCTCTTTTTATTGACAATGGAAAATTTTTTGCAAAACTATGATATACTAATATGCTCTACAATATTCTTAAGCAGTTGTGGTGGTATCTCTAAGCCTCAGATGATTTATTATAATTAAATAGTATTATTAAATGTAACGTGACGGTTCAGACGGATTTGTGATATCCTATCCACAGCTGGAAGCTTGTTTTGTTTAAGTCAACCAGAAAGCAGCAGGAGTGTGTTTCCTGTTTGGAGAACTGTCAACGATTACATGCGATAGAACACTGAACACTATAAGAAACACTTCTTTCAATGTAACTTTGATTACAACAGGTCATTGTTGTTAGGTGAGCTCCGTCTACAGTTTCTGGTGCGTCATTGGCCTTCAAATGGACTGGGTCAGTAAACAGGAGCAACCGCCTTCGCGAATTCGAATCGATCAGCAAACTGGCATCTCAATACGTCAAAGACCTCTCTGTACGTTTCCGGATCAGGTGGTTTGTTTTCTATGAGTGTCGGGAAGTGAATAGGAATTATAACGTCCTGATTTGTGACTAACACAGTCGTAACTTGATCTGCAAGCGGAGATGAACTGGAAGAGCTTGTTGATCAGCATAATGTGTGAACATCACCGCTTTCGGGCCCCACATCGCTGGAGGTGGTCAATACTTTTTTGAAACCTCAAATTTAATTCGTGCATATTTTTAGGCATCCCTGTTAACACATATGGTAGGGTGGGGCAAGGAATGACGGGAAGCGAGTATTGTTGTTATTTCCTCATTTTTTATCCCAAGGTCGCAACTTGGTCTCGAAAGCGGAGATGAACTGGAAGAGTTTTTTGATCACCATAATGTGTTAACATGATCGCTTTCGAGCGGGAAATACCGCGGTTTTCCTTTGGTCTAGCTTTCCCGCTTTTTGGCCGAAATATCATGCTTTTCGTAATTTTCAGAAACATACACAATTCACGATAAAAACGATCTATGTGTTGCACTCCGAGGCGATTCTATGCACATTTTATTCCTCTTAACTGTCTCAAGTGATTTCATATTTTCTTGCATGTGTTCAACGGGAACGATAAAAAAAACAGACAAAAATTGAGTGTAGGATGATGTTTCCTGCTTTTCCATGAGCAGATGTTGACACCTGTGGATCAGATGTTGACACCTGTGGATCAGATGTTGACACCTGTGGATCATACGTTGACAACTGTGGATCAGATGTTGACACCTGTGGATCATACGTTGACACCTGTGGATCAGGTGTAAAAGTGAAGTGCCTGTTAGGTAACATATATTTAAAATAATACGATATCGGACAGGACGCCAACGCATCGAGTTAACATGTGACACTGAGATATATATATATATATATATATATATATATATATATATATATATATATATATATATATATATATATATATATATAGATAGATTGGGGTTCCCGTGCAATTTTTTTTTATATCCGACTTAATAACAGCTACATCGATGCTTCATCTACCACCCACCTGGTGCTGATAACGGCTCGCTGCGGGAGTACCTGATAACTAATCTGCTGGACACCGTTTTGCGACGTAGCCCAAACTGTGGTGTTATTTTAAGTGGAGATTTTAATCAGTTCAATGACTCATTTTTACGCACACATTATGGATACGAGCAACTTGTTAAGGCAGCCACACGTAATCGAGCAATTTTAGACAAAATGTGGTCTAACATGTCACCTGTCTACGGTTGTCCGACAGTGCTTGATGGAGTGGGAACATCAGACCACAAGATAGTGTTACTGGTCCCATCGTGTTTCCCAACACTCGACACGGGCATGGTCCAGAGCATCGTTACCAAGCGCATGGGTAACAATGAACGAGCAATGTTTACATCAGCGCTGTCACATACAAGATGGGAGTATACGTACACATTACCTCGTGCGAGGAACAGTTTAATCTCTTCCAGGCAACCATGGACTATTTACTGGGCACGTGTTTTCCGTACAAGACTGTGTCACGTCATAGCACAGATAAACCATGGATCACAGATGGCTTCCGGCACCTGATCAGACAGCGACAACGTGCTCGTATGTCTGGTGACATTGAACAGGCCAGAATACTGAGGAACTTAGTGAATCGCACAGCGCCAAAATTGCGCCATCGGTTTTACCAATCAAAAATCGCAACACTCGAGGAATCATCGACACGTGACTGGTGGATACACATGAAGCCTCTCTTGGGAACATCATCTGGCAGTCGCAATGAGATGCAGTGGCTGGCCAATAAATACACTGATGGGGATTTGGACAGTTTGGTCAACTCTATGAATGGATTCTTTGTGTCAGTGTGTGAAGACTTACCAAGATTGCAGTCCTCTCACCCAATCTTTGACGTGGACGAACCATTGCCAGCTGAGTTCAGATACGAAGGTCGAAGTTAACAAAGCCACTGGACCGGACAACATTCCGCTTTGGGTATTGAAACACTTTTCGCAACTTATCGCGGCACCGGTCACAGCTATCTTTAACAGCTCACTCAGGAAAGGTGTCCTACCCAAGCTGTCAAAACACTTAAATGGTTTATCGGGTATGTCTTATCATACAATTGTAATATCTAAAGTAATGTATTTATTTTCATTTTAATGTTAATTAATTATGGTGAATAGGATGAACTGTATTAATGTAATTATAATGATCAGACGTCAGTTTTAATATAAAGTGCCTCCTACTGAGTGGGTTGATATCACTTTTCGTTTTAGTGAATGTATATAAATGTAATTTTAATTTAATTGTAGTACTGTTAGTACGCACAATATGTGCAATAATTATATTAACGTAATTTCCGGTGTTTTATAACAGAATTATACATGCGTGGGTGGCTTTGTATATTTTATCGTGAATGTATGTACAATCGAACTGAAAAGTTGCCAATAATAAACTGATTCTGAAAAAAAAATGTCATATCGTATTCGCCTACGTATTACCGTACATGCCCTACGTATTACTGTACATGTCCTACGTAATACCGTACATGTCCTACATATTACCGTACATGCCCTAATAATAAGCGTACACCTCCATTTTGTTTGCGATTCCAGGTTGCGTGTCCCAACTTCGTGCGCCGCTCAATTCTGTACGGTATTTTACCGTTCTGCAACTAGCGGTTGATCACTGGAGATCAATGTTTGTGCTGTACTGACAATATCAGCTGTGGTCATAGCATCATACAAAAATGAGGAATGTTTTCGGCTATAAATTAACGTTCTTTTACAAAAAATGTATCATTTATGTTTATTATTGGAATAAAGGACATAGTTTCAATCAACAGTATAACTTTTGTGTTGATTTCATTTTATGACTACCATGCGCAGACCAATGCGCAGTTAACTCAATTTCATGGCAGTTGGTCACCATTGGAGTCACATCACAGTTCATTTTCTTGAACAAGTTTGGTCAAAATCATACATCTCTAACTCTTGTAATGCTGCAAACTTGCTTAGCATGAAAACTTACAGTCTTCACAAAATATTTAATAATACAGTGTTCCGGAAATGTCATCACCAAAATCCCTACTTGTCTTCAATTTCCTAACAGCCAAAAGTCCAACATTTAAAACTCTCCAACCTTACTGACTGAATAGTTACTAGCAAATAATTGAAATAGGTTAACTGGCACCTAAGAAGGACTAGATACTGGCATGTCTTTACCTCTATGATGAAGAACTCGAATTAAATCTAGTTTGCAGCAAATTAATATATTTTAGTTGTAAACATATTAAGTTTTCTTGGATTCATGTCAGCAGCCCATTTGGTAGCCACAAAATGGAATCTGGACCCTCCTGAATCTATCCCTAAGGATGAAGCCACTACATGGTCATTCATCACTTATTGCTGAGGTATGGGATGGTGCTAACAACAAGCTAAAGGCTTCCTGTGTCTGTATCTTGGACTAACACTGGCAACTATACAAAAGGTGAAAATGTCTGTCTTGTACTATATGAGTATATGTTACAATGTTGCACTGACAACTTGTACTATATGAGTATATGTTACAATGTTGCACTGACAACTTGTACTATATGAGTATATGTTACAATGTTGCACTGACCAATTGTACTGATTCGCACATGAATAAAAACCATAATTTAGACAGAAACCAATTTTATTCATATGCAAAATAAGCAGATTGAATCATCTTAATTAGGGTCTGTCATGACCAAACCTACAGACTTTGTACATAAGTGTACACATTGAAGTACTCTGTACATAAGTGTACACATTAGAGTATTCTGTACTATTTTGGAGGACTAGGCTATGTGTATGTGCATGATGGTATCATTAGAATAAACTAGGATGGATGTATGGCCACAGTTTAACTTTGGTACGTTATTGGACTATTATTTCAATGCACATGAATCAAGTTGAGACCCAATTACATGTATATGTTAATGACACATAAAAGCAATAGCTGAGTGACCAAAATTATGTTTTGACAAACTGAAGTACAAATAAGATCAGGCTGAAGTTAAATATGGCTATTTTTGTATCTTCAGGACAAATTTTGTACATTTCAGATTGGATGGACAAAATCAATAAAATGTCTCCTGGTAACTCTTACTCATTTTTTCCCTCTGGCATTGATAATTTGTGGTGTGAGGTACTATTTGCTGAACATTGGTGAAATGGGAAAGCAAAGTATGCCATTTTTCAGTGATGTTTGCAAGAAAATACATCAAATAATCACTTTTCAGAAATAACTCAATCACCAAATTTAACCTTTGGTGGATGCTTTGGCTAGCAAACCTGGATATTGAGAAACGATGATGCCTTTAGAGCAGTATATGTTATTAAACAGGGACTGTTCATTTGGGGAATCATTTTATTTTCATGCTTGTCATAAGCGCAGAGACAGTCAATATTCCACAAAGAACAAGAACATTTAAATTTTGCATGAAAAAAACAGGACAAGTAGAAAGAATAATAAATCTATAATTTCCCAGTGTCTCATCACAGCACATGCAAATCAGGGTACTAAAAACGAGGCCAGAAAGTACAAAATCTGTCAAATCAATACACAAATTAAACACACTCCTTTGAAATACAGCTAGCGAAGTGTAGAACAGTGCCTAAAAGTAGTTTATGGCCAAAATTCATTCCTTTAACACTGACCTTATTATATATAAGTGATTATATAACGTACATATACTAATGTTACATTATTATATAACGTACATATACTAATGTTACATTATTATATAACGTACATATACTAATGTTACATTATTATATGACGTACATATACTAATGTTACATTATTACATAACGTACATATATTAATGTTACATTATTATATGACGTACATATACTAATGTTACATTTTTATATGACGTACATATACTAATGTTACATTATTATATGACGTACATATACTAATGTTACATTATTACATAACATACATATACTAATGTTACATTATTATATGACGTACATATACTAATGTTACATTTTTATATGATGTACATCTACTAATGTTATAATGTCTACTTCTCCTCGAGAATCAATGTTTCTTGTGGGTAGAGTTTCAACTTTTCTAACGTCTCTTGGCTGTCCAACTGTGTCAACTGAAACAGAAGACAGTACACATTGACATAAGTTATCGCACTACGCTCTATCTGTTACAATAACAACAACAGTTATAACTGATCTGTAAGAAGCCCATACTGCTATATGGTTGTGAATCATCGTAAATCACTAAGCAATCAAAAACAAACAAGCAACAGATATGTGGTTCTTGAGAAGAATGCTCAAGAGTATTGTGGACAAAAAAATAATAATGAAGAAATTCTTAGAAGAGCACTTACTAAAAGGAAGATCACGTGCAAAATCAGAAGAAAAAACAAGCAAAATTTATAGGCCATGTGATGGGAAAGCGAAAATTAAAACAGCTATTGAATGTGAGAAAGATTGAGGGGGAAGAAGCAGAAGTAGGCAATGAATTAACATCCTCGATAGTGTGGCTATGAAAGAGCATAACAGAACTGAAAAGATGTTATCATGTGAAATTGAAGGTCATAATCACTCACACCTGCATCGCACCCGATGATGATGACCAGTTATTATAACAACTATGCACAGATCGAAAAATTTACATGAGCTTGCAATGCAACTTTGACCTTGGTAATCATGTAATACAATATTAAACCATTCAAATAAACTGCTAAACAAACTGTACATCTGTTATCAATATCATGTCATTGCAACCATTTTGTAGAAATTTGTTCTATCTGTACTATACCAGATTGGCAGACAATAAACACATACCGAAAACACAGAACTTCACTTGTACATAATTGTACTACCACTACAAAATAATTACGAATGTACACCAGGTTGTCAACAACTGCAAATACATTTGAATGCACATTTGAGTGTTGAGCATTTTAATGCATATTCAAATGCCTCCGTGAAATTGTAAATGCACTTGCATTTGAATGCATACCTTAAACATTTGCATTTGAATGGGACCCACAAACATTTGATTTGTCAAATGCACAATCAAATATGCAATCAAATGCATGCATAATTCTTTGAAAAATTATTATTGTCACCTTCACTGTTACAAGTTGACAACATGCCATTGGAAAAGTGCTCCATACTGAGCAATATCCTCAGCAGATTATGAAATTATTGTCTGATCTGTGAATCCACTTTCACAATGTGCTCTTTAAAAAAGTGCTCTGTAGGTCAATGGTCAACTGGGCAATGGCTGAGCTGTTATTGGTACAACATGAAAAGACCAACAGGTCTACAAATTGATGGCTTCAGAGATTACCTGTTCACTGAAACAATGCAGACAACTGACTCCCTTGTGTTGCACTGGTATTGTCGGGGTGGCAGCTCACTGGGGGAGTGAATATAAGCAATGCCAGCCCTAAATATTTACAGCCAGAGAGAGTGATTAGTTATCATCCTAGTGACCACACCAGTGGACAGTCTATTGTCTTGGGGTGCCCTTCCATTCTGGCCCACCTGAATGATTAGCCTTTCATTCCCTGCCATGGTTCCCAGTAAACTGTCAATTGTCTATTCTTCCCTCCCATTTCCACCACCTCTGCAGGCCTGGAACTGTGAGACTCAGTGTATGACTCTATCAGGATTGGCAAGTAAAAGTACTTTGTTACAATACTTGAGTAGTTATTTCAAGTAATTGGCGTGTAACGAAGTAGAATTTTGACTAAACACTTTTACTTGTAACAAAGTAGTTTTATCTAAAGTAACGTGACCATCTCAAACCACGATGCAAATGTCTCCGTTGCACCATATAAACTATTAATCAGTAAGTTTCCAATACGTATTGTAAATATTAAAATTTGCAATTTCGACAATGTATTGATAATCCCCATACACTGACACAATTCTGATATTCGTGAGCGAACGCGCATCTTGGATCGAGAATGAGAACCGATTTTCGCCCATTGGCATTGTCAGCAACGGCCTTACCGGCTTACATCAGCATAAACAGCATTTTACTTTCACGAATAAAATTCATATTGAGATGTTTAATAAATTCGTAATAATGATTACTCTACAGAACTAAACAGTAAATAATTGATACTCTGCCATTTAATTAAGTTCTGTATTTAACTGAAATTATTTGATGTTGTGAGCTCTCATTAAAGATAATGTCATTTTCCAAGCATCCAAGTGAGCACTGTGTTCATTGGTGGCAGACCGATTGACCAGCTAAGGCTGTCTGGGAGCACATTGTTACAGGCAGAGTGGTTGCAAAACAGTTGTCAGAAGCAAGTTGTGTAATTTATATAATATTATTCATGATTTTGTTGTTATTTCTAAGTGTTGTACTTTTACTTCTACTTTTACCTCAA
The DNA here is from genome assembly GCA_033239005.1 of Lamellibrachia satsuma. Lineage (NCBI taxonomy): Eukaryota > Metazoa > Annelida > Polychaeta > Sabellida > Siboglinidae > Lamellibrachia > Lamellibrachia satsuma. The sequence continues at coordinate 7,111,902 of BSQZ01000007.1, forward strand.
GTACTTTTGAAAAGTAGTTTTACTTTTTACTCAAGTAGTTTTTAGATGAATTACTTTTACTTTTACTCAAGTACAAAATTAAAGTAATTCAGTCAACCCTGGACTCTATATACATGTTCATGTAGTGGGACTGGTAAGTATTGGGACTTAGTGGTTACAATAATGTTCATGTAGTGGGATTGGTACATAGTGGTACTTAGTGATTACAACAATGTACTGCTGCATTTATTAAATAAATTAATAATGTGTTTCTATACTTTTCATTGTTTTCTCCAAATAAAAAATGTCATATAAAGCCAAAACATTTGAAATGAATTAAAATGCATTTGCAAATGTGTAATCAAAACATTTGCATTTGAGTGTGACCCCAAAACATTTGCATGCATTCCTGGAAAAAGGCATTTGCATCAAGTGAAACATTTGCATTCAAATTTGTTGACATGCATTTTTAACAAGCCTGATATACACTAAATTGTGACAACTCTGCTGCATTGCAGCTATTAACAAATGGAATATAAGCTGTGTTTGGTAAGTGTAGGAACAAGTTTGGGCACTCAGAACTACTCACATCTCTGCGTGGGAACGTTGTAAGAACCTTGTAGTTGGCAGTGTCGAACCCCTTCACTGTGACAAAGTTTAGCAGCACCTGCAGCCGTGTGCTGGCGAGAAAGCGGCGTGTGAACATTTCGCCGCCTGGACACCGCAGACGAATGTTGCTCAGTGGCTGTTTGCAGTTTTCTGAAGGTTCTGGGGGCAGCTGGTCTTGTATCGACTGTCGAATTGCCTGCAGGGTAGTATACAAACACATCTCTGACTCCTGCCTGCATTACTCTTTGTTAGAATGACTTTATCAACTTCTTATTCCAGACCCAACACAGTGCACTTGTGTATCAAATCTGTAGTGTGTGTATAATTTAAGTAATATGTGTAGTTGGTGGCATACGTGTGTTGAGATCATCAAAAGAACTGACTTTGATTGTTAGAGTGGGTTATTTTGTAAAACTGAATAGCCGTATGTCATGGTATATAGAGCCAGACCACTTATGTCATGGTACACAGCGCCAGACCACTTATGTCATGGTACAAACTTTAAATGAACAGCAAGCATTAACAAGTATCACTGAGACTGACCATTGGTGTTGCTGAATAATAAAAACTTTAAATGAACAGCAAGCATTAACAAGTATCACTGAGACTGACCATTGGTGTTGCTGAATAATAAAAACTTTAAATGAACAGCAAGCATTAACAAGTATCACTGAGACTGACCATTGTTGTTGCTGAATAATAAAAACTTTAAATGAACAGCAAGCATTAACAAGTATCACTGAGACTGACCATTGGTGTTGCTGAATAATAAAAACTTTAAATGAACAGCAAGCATTAACAAGTATCACTGAGACTGACCATTGTTGTTGCTGAATAATAAAAACTTTAAATGAACAGCAAGCATTAACAAGTATCACTGAGACTGACCATTGGTGTTGCTGAATAATAAAAACTTTAAATGAACAGCAAGCATTAACAAGTATCACTGAGACTGACCATTGTTGTTGCTGAATAATAAAAACTTTAAATGAACAGCAAGCATTAACAAGTATCACTGAGACTGACCATTGGTGTTGCTGAATAATAAAAACTTTAAATGAACAGCAAGCATTAACAAGTATCACTGAGACTGACCATTGTTGTTGCTGAATAATAAAAACTTTAAATGAACAGCAAGCATTAACAAGTATCACTGAGACTGACCATTGGTGTTGCTGAATAATAAAAACGTTAAATGAACAGCAAGCATTAACAAGTATCACTGAGACTGACCATTGTTGTTGCTGAATAATAAAAACTTTAAATGAACAGCAAGCATTAACAAGTATCACTGAGACTGACCATTGGTGTTGCTGAATAATAAAAACTTTAAATGAACAGCAAGCATTAACAAGTATCACTGAGACTGACCATTGTTGTTGCTGAATAATAAAAACTTTAAATGAACAGCAAGCATTAACAAGTATCACTGAGACTGACCATTGGTGTTGCTGAATAATAAAAACTTTAAATGAACAGCGAGCATTAACAAGTATCACTGAGACTGACCATTGGTGTTGCTGAATAACAAAAACACATAATTCTTGTAGTAGAGCGCAATTTCATTAAAAAGCGCAAGTGCTTTACATAATTAATTAATGATTAAATTGTAAGTAATGCTTACAAATGTCTATGAATAAAATTAAATACATCATCAAGAAAAAAATAGGTAAATAATCAATAAATTGATGTGGCATAAGAAGAGGATAAAACTATTTAAATTAGAATAAAAAGCAATACAAAATAGTGGTGTCGTAATTAAAGCATTATTAAAATGGATAATAAAGATAAAAACTACAAAATTTACAAACCAGACAAAAAACACATCAATGTCGGCAATATTCCGGCAGAAACAGGTATCTTTAAAATTGTCTTGAATGTTGCACTTCGTGGCAACTGGCAATGCATTCTGCAGATGAGGAGCAGCTACACGGAATGACCTCCAACGCAGCATGGAGAGCATTCAAGAGGTGCCCTACCTCCTTCTCAGCCTCAGCTTCCCTCCTCTTCTCCTCTATAAGCTCATTTTTCCTCGCTTCATCCTCGACCTGTTTTCGTCGCTCCTCCTCTCCTCGTCGTTTTGCTTCCGCCTATCGTGTAACCATGGCAACACTAAAGTTATCCGCTTACACAGAAAACTGCCCTGTCCAACTGAAAAGTTTTTAACAATACAACATAATTGTTTAACCCATTAGGCCCCAGGATTTTATTAAAACATGCCACCATGTTCCCATTTTACCAGGATTTCTGGCAAATTTTGAGCGATTTTACCTCCTTGTGTTAAAAAATCTGAAAAAACTATTCAATATTGACAATTACAAGTTGTGTTTATTTTGAAGAGTAGTAATTTCTCCATATGCATGTATACATAGAAATAGGATATATTAATAAAATGTTGACATTTGATCACAATTTGCAAAGACAAAATAGTACATTTTTAAAACTTTGAAAGTTGCGACTGACATTTGACAATGATCCCATGCTATAACCCTAATGCAACTCAGTGAAGAAAATGTAGCTATATGTGTTAGCTTTGCACCAATGAAAACATTATCAAATTCTGATGGTTATTTTTCAGGTTACACCATATTTTATCATGACAAATATAGAAATAAAAATTTTCTAGATAGCATGAACAAAACTGATGAAAATCAAGATTTCCGAAACGAGTTGTTGTTGTTACAAAATGTATCCGCTATGGTGTGGCAAAATTTGGTAGCGTTTAGTTCAGTAGTTATTCGTTAGGATTTTTTTTTAATACAGGGTCCTGTATGCGGCCGGCGGTGGCCGTTCCATGACTGCACAGAGCAGCCGGCCGCAGCCGTTGTGGAGTCTAATGGGTTAATGGGTTGTTTGGTATTAAAATATCAGAAATGTTTCAATGATCGTTTCTACAAGTTTCATTTTGAAGTCTGGCATGTCTACACACATACATTCGTAATGGCTAGAAATATAGATTTAATTCTGAAGAATGCATTGCAGTTGCTGGATTGATAAGTATCTTAACATCTGCTGAAATTATTTACTTCGTGCTCTGACACAAATTGGGAATTTTTTTTTTCCCACACAGACGAAGAACTGACCTTTGCCCTGTCGGCTGCTAGTGACAGCTGATAGGCATCGTCCTGCTCTCTCTTGACTGACTCTCTCGCATTGCGCTCATCCTGGCAACACAAAGTGTGTACGTGAGAAACGCATAGGTCAACAAAGAATTTTTCGAGGGATAAATTCCAGGAAAATTGTGAGACATTTACATTCTATCGCGAGACATTTGGTCATTGTTAATACAACAGCACACAAAAAGTATGCTGACCAATCTTCTTGAAATTATCAGTTTCTTTTACGGAGCAAACTTTTTGTATACCAGGTTCTGCCATGTTAGCTCAAATCCAAATGTAATCACATAATGTGATTTATGCCACCAGTTTATGTTGTGCACAGGAAAGGCCAATCGGAATAAAAAAATGGTAGTAGGCCTATTACAAAATGTTATGTCAATTCCATGAAAATGTGGAACATTTGCTTTCTATCGTGTGATGCAAGACATCTAGTCAAAATGCTTGACTGTCCTGTAGAAGGCAGTACGAATTACGTGTATGTTACAAAGAAAAATTGCAAAATTTATTGTAAAAAATGGTAAAAAAATATATATTACAATAATCAGTCTGATAAATCTGTTCACAAGTAAATGATAAGCAATACTCAATGCCCTCTGGTGTCTGAGCAGTTATACTGTACAACTAATGACTGGTTAGAATAAATGAGCTGACCTCCTCTGCTATTTCGGCTATTTGCTGCTGATTGAAGAGATCAACAGCTCGGATGAGATGTGTCATCAACTCATCCAGGGTTGTGTTGCCTGTAATCAACAACCAACAGTGATGAGGCCCTACTGTCTCAACATATACATGGTCCTACAATCAACAACCAACAGCAATGGGCCCAACTGTCTCCTATGAGCCAGGCTAATACAAGTCAACATATACATGGTCCTACAATCAACAACCAACAGCAATGGGCCCTACTGTCTCCTATGAGCCAGGCTAATACAAGTCAACAGTACATGGTCCCACAATCAACAACCAACAGCAATGGGCCCTACGGTCTCCTATGAGCCAGGCTAATACAAGTCAACAGTACATGGTCCCACAATCAACAGCCAACAGCAATGGGCCCTACGGTCTCCTATGAGCCAGGCTAATACAAGTCAACAGCACATGGTCCCACAATCAACAACCAACAGCAATGGGCCCTACGGTCTCCTATGAGCCAGGCTAATACAAGTCAACAGTACACTGTCCTACAATCAGCAACCAACAACAATGGGTTCCACTGTCTCATAGTCATATGGGCCATTCTAATACAAGTCAACAGTACATGGTCACATTCTACATGAGGAGCTGGGAACTTACTTTCTTTATAACACCCAACTAAGACATTTACACTGGCATAGCTTATATCTGGATGGGCCTTAAATTTATCACAACTCATCATGTACAAGACTGGTTCCGGTCTGAACAATACGGAATGATTTGAACGGGCAGATCTCCAGCAGCACTTTGCTGTCCAGGTAGTACTTTTGACAATTTAACAATGAATCAAGATGATTTCACCAGCAATACATGTTGAGACTGACAGATACACTCACCATGGACAACATCAACAACCTCGTTCGTCCTGCGACTTCTAGAGAAGATCAACAGCAGGGGCAATTCATCCGCTTTGAAGTTACGCACAGTGTTGGCAGCAATACTTCCAAAGTACCTCGTACACAGCGTAAGTAACCTGCAATTATAAAGTACCTCATGAAAGACAAAAGCAACCAGCACAGATGAAATATGGTGTATTAACTTTAAAATGCTTTAACAGCGAAAAGTCAACACCATCGCCTCAATGTTTAATCAGACATTAATCCCGCAAATGTAGCTTAACAATGGTAAGAGGGAATTGTTTTAAGAGAAAAAAAATTAGTACCATCTTTTGCTCCTCCTTGAAGCACACACCAATACCCAGCATTCTGTGGCTTCAATGAGATGACAAAATGTGTATGCTACAACTGATAATTGAGACTTTCAGCCTGTCGCACCTGGCTTTGTTGGCCTCTGACGTCAAGTCCCATGCCCATGTGATGAAGTTGGAGCTAAGGTAGTCGACTACCGTCTCTGAACACAAGATCTGGGAGCAGAACACATTGGCTAGGATGCTGTCGTCATGATGAAGGTATACGGCAAGTAGCTTTCTCTGAAACATATGATATAGGAAATGTAGAATATAGAATACAATCAACTTGTGGAAAGCAGACAGCAAACAGCAGAAAGTCAAAGTACAGACAAATTTACCTCCTGTGTAAGATTAGTGAACATAAGAAACCTTCTTTTTTTATAAAAAAATTTACCCGCTCCTCAATTTCAACCCTGAACAGAGCCTGATTTTGAAATGTGGATGCATTTTGATTGTACATTGTCACATGTCAAAGTACTTGAAAACTAACTCATTTTATTAATGCAAACCCACTCCCATAAAAATCATAGATAGGGACTTTTTTATGGGTGTAAATACAAGCAAATCATATAAGTGGGCTGCAGTAGTAGACATCTAGCAAGATGACAAATCAATTGTAATATGTTTGCAGTCTGACTCACTTCTCTTGCCCTGCATTGCAGTGCATCAGTTATTGCGTCCTCCAGTCGACCGATGTAGAATATCGGGTGGCAGTCTCCGTACCTGGAAGGAAAACACACCAGTTGTTATTACTCTGTAATTGGAAATGTTCACATGTACAGGACGGCTCAAGTAAATGTGAATGTAGCTGCAAATGCACAAACTTGAGAAGGAAACAAACATTTTTAGAATCAATTTTATTCAATATTATGCATTGTGAAGAGATTAAGTTAAACATAAGTGATTAATTATGATAGTCCAAATGTGATGCAGCAGTCGGTTACCAGAAATACTGATCTAGGTTCATAACGCAGTGATGTGTCGGTGACCACTTTGCACCTGACTAATTGACTAAGGGGGCAGAGCTAGGAGACCAACATAGAAATGGCCCAAAGTGTTCAGCTGTGTTAAGTGAAATATAGTCAGTTTCATAGAAATGGCCCAAAGTGTTCAGCTGTTTTAAGTGAAATATAGTCAGTGTTTCATAAAACTGGCCCAAAGTGTTCAGCTGTGTTAAGTGAAATATACTGTAGAGCCTCGTTATAACGCGGTGGTTGGGGTCCACGATTTGGACCACACTGTATGCGAGGTGCATTAGGTGTTCCCATATCTGCCACCAGAGAGCTACATAAAACAACAGCAATCACTGCCCGCTGCACCAAGCCCAGGAACGCTGTCGAAGGGTCCAACTCGAAGCCACAGTGTGCTTGCAGCTCTGTCTCATACACCAATAGTTTATAGAGCTTATTAAACAAGTCAACTAGCATCAACGTGTATTATTTTAAAAAGTAACACCCTGTTGAATCTTGAACTGAATAAAATACATGTATATATACCGTTATGGAATAGATCTGCTGCGATGATAATGTACTGGAAATATGCCTATAAATCGAAAATAATAATCTGGATTTGAGCAGCCGAAAACATATATGATTTGATACACGCAATATATAAGCTGATTAAACATAGAAAACAACAATAGGTAGAATTAATGATTGTTTCACTTTGTCTTTCAACTGATCTTGACCAAAAATTCATGATGCGCCACTTAACATCGATTCATCATTTCATATGCAGATGACGAATTCGTATTTTCGTGCACCGGTAGCACCTTGTAGTTAGGCATTTGGCATGTTGGTTTCGCGTCATGAAAACAATTAGATTTACTATCCAATGGATGCATGCCATTTCACAACAGTGTTATATTGGTATTGCATACTAAACTGGATTTAAAACCGATTCTTAAGCAAGGTGTATTTGTGAATCTTGATTGCAATTTACAAACCACCAAAGTGAGGCCGAAGTCAGTGACTGATGTCGGTGGCAGCGCAAAACAAACAACACCTTGATACTCGTTCATTGACATTGTTCACCTAATGTTTCTTGTGAATTGTCAAAGCAATTCTAAGTAGGTTTAAGCAGGCCCATTTCCCCCTGGCGGCAGAAAATCGTGGTCCACGACCAACCGCCTTATATATGAATCCGCGTAATAATGGGGCGCACAATAACGAGGTGCAACTGTAGTCAGTGTTTCATAGAACAGGCCCAGTGTTCAGCTGTGTTAAATAAAATATAGTCAATGTTTCACAGAATTGGTGTTCAGCTGTGTTAAGTAAAATATAGTCAATGTTTCACAGAATTGGCCCAAAGTGTTCAGCTGTGTTAAGTGAAATATAGTCAATGTTTCATAGAATTGACCCAGTGTTCAGCTGTGCTAAGTAAAATATAGTCAATGTTTCATAGAATTGGCCCAATGTGTTCAGCTGTATTAAGTGAAATATAGTCAATGTTTCATAGAATTGGCCCAAAGTGTTCAGTGAAATATAGTCAATGTTTCACAGAATTGGCCCAACTTATTGCCAACTTGCAGCGAGACACTGACCGTGTTGAGAATTCACGGACAAAATGTTCAAGCGCCTTGGTCTGGTCATCACAGTCCGGAGGCACTGCAAGCAATGGGTGATCAACATAGACCAACGGCTCATGATCTCATTCAGCTATTTTCATTGGTTAACCAAACTACTGATACACAAGACATTGTGACACTTTTCGTTTACTATGTACTAGTATTTATAACATCTTGGTTTGGTTAAAAATAACATATATACTACAGTTGTTACTATCACAATCTTTCATGTCTTAATTTTGTTTTTAAATACACGATTTGAAGATGAAATATGCCAGTTCTACAAGTATAAATTGTCTTACAGCATTAAACGACAGATCAACAAATGTTCACCTTGAAAGGTGAAATATAATGTTTTTCATTGGATGATTTGTTCATCTGTCAAATTACCATTTTATAAAAAAATTATGTAAAATAAACAACTACAACAAAAATTCAAACATGAAGTATAATATCGTTATCTAGATGTATGTTGACGTTATACGAAACCCCAACTAGTTCCGTACTAGTGAGCCACTTACTGAGAGGCTGTTGTTTATGTGTTTGTGTGCTGGCAGCATCTGACTCAAACATGTCTTCTTCGACACCAAATGATTCATGGGCATCTTCAAAGTCTTCATCACTGGCCTCTGCGTCCACTGTCAACATGTTGTACTCTGCATCCATGTCCTCCTGTGAAGACGCACAAAATGTTGAATTTGGCAACAACTGCGTAATCTAACTTGTGAGCCATAAACAAATCAGACAAACATTGGTGGTGAAATACTTAGCAACATCAGAGTTTGCTTAAGAATTAATGAAAGCAAGTCATAATACATGTTCACAACACCACACTTCATTGAATGAAAACCTTGTAGAATTAAAATCCCCCTCCCATATCACTAGATAGATGACTCTTATGATTTGTCAGAGTATATTAAATCTATTTTACCCAGAGCTGTCAAAATGTACATGATAGTGAATTTTTACAATTCATCTTAATAATAATCATACTGTTGACACTGCATTCTTTGTATGGAAGATGGGCTGGTTGTATCAGGACAAAGTAGCAACAAGACAATTTTTTATGAAGACCTTCCAACCAGTGACACCAGAATGAACAGCACAAAGTTCTCTCAAATGTCGCTCCTTTGCTGCCACACACCGGTTGATAGTCACAAAAGAAACACTTATTACAACTTATCACCATTACAAAACTTTTTATGTAACTGCAGTGGGAAATATTTGGTAAAATCAGATGGACAAAAACTATGTGTAGCTACACAGGACTTTGCAAAATTAAACATTATACAGTACATATGATAAATATTATGTCTATTTTTACAAAAGCAGAGATGACACTAGCCTCTTGTCTTGGCTCGACTGGAGTGACAGGCCTGTGACACACTTCAAAGTTGTGTGATGGGAAGGTCACCCCAGAACCTGCCAGGGTCATCTACAAGGTCAAACAGAAATCAAAACACAAAATCAATTTTAAAAAGAAGAAAAAAGATGAAACGTAATTAATTAAATTGTAAATAACAATACATATTTATAAAAAAAATACATAATTTACCAAATACTTTATTAAAAACCTCACTTTGATTTGTATCTTCCAGGGAATATGTTGACATTCAGTCTGGCAGCACTGAGAGGGGGTGTTTTTGAAAGCATTAGCCTTTTCCTACAATAGGAATTATGATTCCTTGAAGGTAACGTAAGATATACCATTTATTCAGGAAAACAACCCATATGTTGTCATGTTGAACCATAATTCTCAAGTAGGAAGGGTGCTGACTTTTTTCTTTAAGGCCAAATGGTCAGCACTCTTCCTACCGAACAATACCCCTCTGTCTGGCCTTAAAAAAACATTGTAGCCCATAAAGCTCTATGGAAAGTGATCAGAAATTTGAACAGGATTAAGTCAGCTGTATTTTCCAAAGACCTGTTAATGTGTCATTCTAAAGACCCACACTGATGAGTGATGACCACGTACCGTCTCGTCTCTGGCCGCTTCTGGCCATCCTGTCCACAGCTGATGTCGCACTGGGACATCAGTGACCGCGAACACATCAGCCTTCACCTGGCACCATGACAAACAACCAACTGCACACACGGTAAACTACATGCTGCACCAGCTCTTCATCCAAGAGATGCCGGATTTATGGTGCATAAACATGACTTCAGCAGTAGCAGCATAGCACTACAACATTTATAATGACTTAGTTGTGGAAAAACAAGAAAATTATGGATTAGTTGTGGAGAAACAAGAAAATGATGGATTGGTTGTGGAGAAACAAGAAAAGATGTTTGAATATACTGTGACCTATTCAAATGTTTTTATACGGAGACCAATTTGTTTTTAAATTGCATGTATCTGAGAAGTCTTTACTGATTCAATACATTTAGAATTGGTATAAACTAAGAACATGAGACACATACCTCCTGGATAGTCAGACTGCCGGGGTAGTGAAGCTGGTACAGTTTGTCCTTGTCTTTGTCACGGATGTTCAAAGTGAACATCTTTGACAGGCGTTCTATGTCTTCAGGGTTCCTGAGTGACAACCAAAGTATCAGGGCAGTGAGCATCGCAGTCGAACAGTGACACACACAGCGGCTGCCACGTACTTTAAACGGTCACCTCAGTGGAATGTTGGGTGGAGGGAGATGAGAGTGTGTACACCAAATATCAGTGGAATGTTGGGTGGAGGGAGATGAGTGTGTACACCAAATAATGTCAGTGGAATGTTGGGTGGAGGGAGATGAAAGTGCGTATTGCAAGTAATCTCTGTGGAATGTTGGGTGGAGGGAGATGAGTGTGTATGGCAAGTAACCTCAGTAGAATGTCAGGTGGGTGAAGAAAACTGGTAACTTACAGATCCCCGTTGTGTGCGAGGTTGACGGTGGGCTGATTGACATCTGGTGTAAGCAGGAACAGGGTGTTCTCCTTGGGAAGATGAAGCATCCTCAACAAGTCCTACAACCATTGTCATGATGACCATCACGAGCTACAACTGTTGTCATGATGACCACACCATCACGAGCTACAGCCTACTAATGTCAGCTTACAAGCACAGAATTACACTTTGAGTGAGAACTATTAGCTCAGCTGGTCAAAAAAATCAATTCATGAACATAGATTATTAGACATGTTAACTGTTAAGGAATGAGAGAATTCCACACCAGTAAGGCAGTAATTGGTGTTTGGTAACTGTACAAAGATCTGTGCATAAGAAAGGAGTTTTCTGACAGAAACATCTGCTCTAACTAAATGTACTTTAGCCATTACTACCAGCAACACAAGAACAGAATACTGATGTTTTAAACAATCTGCTGAAATGCAAAACATTTCACCTGCTCTGGGTGCCACAACATAAAGAAATAATTAATCTCGGAAAAATGAAATACAGGTGTACTAACATCATCTGCTACCCCGTTATCATACTTGTTCACCCAACCAGACAGCTGCATCTTGGAGACTGGCAAGTCTAATGTGGACTGCAGCAGCTCTTTGATCCTCACTGAAACATTAATTAGATAAATTATTATCATTAAAATTTATCACACTTGAAATTAGCAATAATGGATGTTGGCCATAACTGTTTTCTGTAGTAATCATGTCAGGATGTGACAAAATTACACCACTTACAATTACGTCATTAACCGACCCAGTAAGATGATTTTTATTTGATGCAGTCTCTATTTTGACTTTCAATTATATTTCGCAACGAGCACACTGGCAGAAAACTTGACCACACATGATAGTTCCTCCAAGAAACTACATTGACAGTCTTTTATGGAAAACGACAAACCATAGTAATTATTCTTGAAACAACAACAAAATTTTAATTAATAGTTTAAAATACGGTAGGGATAAAATATTAGGTTTGTTTATATATTGGAAATAAATACTAATTGATGGAATTTCTATTTTCCTGCATGCCAATGGCTAAGGTAAAAATAATTAGTATATCTGATTATTTTTTATGCTACAATCAGGGCTGGGGTCAATTCCATTTAATCAATTCTAATTCCTTCCAATTCAATTTAATCATTTCCAATTAAAATTTTTTTATTAATTTTTTTTCAATTCAAATTCCAATTCCAGCTTACTTTTTTTCAATTCCAAATTAATTCTATGGGAGTTATTCCAATGCAAACACATAGGATAATAGTAATATGTAATTGTAATAGAATTTTTTTTTTAATAGTAATAGAGGAACTTTTTTCAAAAGTAATAGTAATAGATCCTAAAGTAATAGATAATAGTCAATTACTTTTCTATTACATCTATTGCTGCAAACTTACAAAATATCAGGTTTGTTTGCATGTTATTCCAACTGCTAGTAATTGTAAACAATGTACAGACAATCACTGAGCTGTCATTCAAACAACATGAAAAGACCAGTAGGTTGATCATTTTATGGTTTCAGAAATACCTGCTCAATGAAACAATGCAGGAGTAGCAAGCCAATTACTAATTGTTGGGATGCCCCATGGGGGTGGCTATGGCTTCACACATTCCTTCACACAAAGGGCATGGTTTCAGATATGTGTAGGCAGACAACAAATGTTAACTTAGAGCAGGAGCTGAATTCAAAGTAAGCTCATCACACCCCACCATAATTTGATTTGAGCAGAACTTCCAAGTTTGTTTTTCCAATTGTCACATGGTAACATTGCCAAGCAGATTCTTTGTTCAAACTTGGACAAATGTCCACACCTCAGATCTTCAAATGGTGTACAAATGTATGTTTAGCTGCTACAAATACTTTGAGTTCATATACAATTCTAGGTATGGAATGAGGACCACATTGGAAATAAAACCAGCTCGCACCAGCACAAGAAAATGACGTTCAATTCATTTTCTATCAATTCCAATTCAACTTACTCAAAATCTTTCAATTCAAATTCCGCAATGTGAAACTCTGTCAATTCAAATTCCGCAATGTGAAACTCTGTCAATTCAAATTCAGGAATTTAATTGAATAATTCCAATTCATTTTTGAATTCACCCCAGCCCTGGCCACAATCAGTGAACAAAAACAATAGAAACCACCTTGACACGGTATCAGCAGATGTCTTTTAAAACTCTGATAATTTTCTTTATTTATTAGCACCATGGTTTTTAACTGATTACATATACGTAAGGTTCATGTTTCAAAGGTTACCACCAGAGGTAGATGCTTTGTCCAGCTGCAACAAGATCCTCAGTGAGTGATATTACACAGACATGTAACAAATACACACCTACTCGCTCTGTGTCTTTCACCACCAGTGGAATTGTGCGATCTCTGTATTCGACACTAAAGTTTAGAAAGCGTGCTTGTGCGCCACCAAACACCTGGCTTGTCGACGGGATATGTGACGCTACAGGCATGGCCGCCTCAGGTATTCCACTGCTACTGCCTCCCCCGCCAGAGTCTGTGTACATTGCCACTCTCTGACTAGACAGTAGATCATCGAAAGATGGATGGTAGGTGTCGGTTGATTGCACTGGCAAGTGTTCATCGGAGTGACTGGGTCCCATCAAGGATGGTTCTATCGCATTCTTCACGGCTGCCTATTTGTTAGGTAACAAATATATCCAATTATAACGAACTTCATAACCATGCACGCATTTGTTTAGCAAGAAAACTTGTGTTCAGCACTAATTACTGCTGTATTATTAGTATGTGATATATATATATATATCCCCACCCAATATATATATATATATATATATATATATATATATATATATATATATATATATATATATATATATATATATATATATAGATATATATATATATATCCCCCACCCAATATATATATATATATATATATTACACTAGAACTATGAACTTCATATAATAATTATGCAAGTATAATTGCTTGACAAGATAAACTGCATCCAGCAATATTTACTGCTGTAAGAATGTGCTAGAAACTTACCATCAGATTCCAATCATGCTGCTCAAGAATTACAATACATTCTTCTAAATTTTCTATTCCAGTGCATGCCTACAACAAAAGTAAATAAATCATTCCAATATGTCTACTTCGTAGAAATATCAGGAACACTATCCACATATTATATAAAGGTTTGTTCTTATACAGTGTAGCATGGCATCCAGTCCTTGGGATTGCTCAAAGCGTTTTATGCTTCACCCAAAAACACCATCGCAACTCAGTCTGTAGCCAGGTACTCACATACTCAGCTGAATGAAATGTGGCAACATGAAATTGCCAAACTGTCGAAACATCAGCAAGATGATTCGAAACCAGGTTCTCTCGACTGAGAGTGCAATGTTTTAACTACTACACCACCATGTCCCACATGTGGATTACACAGATAAATATATTTGTTTGAGTCATCTCATCCAGGAAAAATATTTTACCCCTTCCAGGAACTGATATTAAACAGAAGTCTGTATTTAAAAATCGTGGCACATGTGGTTTACAATATTTCTCATGACTTTGTGAAAATGTTCTTCAAGCTATGCCAACTGGTGAGCAGAAGAACTAGTCTTCCCAGAATTCAGTTCCTTGTGAAGGCTCTCTCAACCCAGCAACACTAGGTGAAAAAAAAACAAAGGTCATCAGCATACATCATATGATTCATTATGGTTCCTGCATAAAGACAGCCAATTTGTAATCTATTCAAATTTACACTTAAGTCATCCATGTAAACGTTAAAAAGATGTGGAGAAAGGATTCCACCCTGCTTAACACCATTTGCAACAGTAAACAATTCTGAGAAGCTACAACACCATCTGACAGTGAATTTCTGGGTTCTGTACCAGTATTAAAGAATGCGCACAATAAAAGAAGGACATCCCCGGTCAATTAGTTTGGTGAATAGCTTACTATGATTGACTTTGTCAAAGGCCTTAGAGACATCCAGCATAGTAACATACACAGACGAGCCATTCGCTATGTAGTGTCGAAAGAGTTCTTTTAATAAAAATATGAGCATTTCAGAGTGATGCTTTTAAAATCTAAATTGGTTTACACATGTAGATAAAAAAGTAGAAACCCTGGATAATATCAAGGATTGAAATAATTTACTAGCAATTGTGGCTAGAGCAATGGGTAGTTGTTGTTATCAGATAGGTCATTTGCCTTATTTTTAATTATCTATGATTGTAATCATCATAGCATCCGGTAAAAAAACGTGAATTAACATGCTGCTATATAAAGGTGACATGAGAACATGAAGTTCTTCATTCGCATATTTAAAATGTTCGTTACTTACACTATCATAACCCGGGGCTTTGCCTACAGGCATTGCATGTATTATATCTTGAATTTCCTTAACATTAACAATCATTTGAACATTAAACTGTACATTGCTACAGTAATCATTGATCTTCTTGATGTTGGCTGGAGAGCCAGGTATAGAGTTAAGTAGGGACTGGTAATGATGAAGCCACATATTCTTTACATTTTCCACACCAGAAGCACCACCAACATTGCTAGGATTTGGCAACCTGGCGTTATTCATATGTTTTATGTCATTCCAGAAGTTTTTGAAGTCATTATTACATAGTTTAGAAGCAAGTCTTTCAGCTTTAAGAATTTCATTATTTTTTTCACATAGTCTTTTGTTGCGTTTAAAATGAGCGCGTCTAATTTTCATTATATCATACAAGGGACCATGGCGAGGACTCCCAGCAGACCGCCAAAAGAGAAAGGATTCTCTAGCAGCTTGATGGGAGTCTCTGACTAGGTCGTTCCAGCCAAGAACAGTATACGTAGAAGACGTATTGTTAGCCTTAGTAGGGATTGCCTCAGCAGCGTCTTTGAGTGATTTTATAATATCATTGTAAAGATTGCTTAGCAAAGTGCGATGGGCTTCAGCATTACAATTAGAGTTAGTACATCTTAAAACCTCATGAGGTACATCACTAGCAGATAAAAGCAAACCAGTTTGTGTATGATAGTTATGGGGATCCTGGGGGGAGGCAGCATTCCACAAAGGACAAGATGCTTGAATTTGCTCCTGTATGGGGGCTTCGGAGGAAGGTAATAACTTGGCATATATAGTAAAGCATAGAGGTAAGTGGTCGGAAGAGACACAATCATATTTAACTTCCATATCAGATATTGATGAGTGATTAGAGTGCGCATCACTAACAAAAGTAAAAAGCATCAGAGAGGAGAAGCAATGTGTCACTTGCAATAAGGTCATTTATAAAAGCATTGAGAAATGGAGTAAAAAGACTGGGGTTCTTAATATCCGTATTAAAATCCCCAATGATGAATATATTGGTTGATTCAAATAAATCGCTTATGGCCTGGATTTTGCCTTTTGCAGGGGAAAGTCTATAAATGGTTTGAATCTGTTCGTGTGTGTTTCCTAGGTGGGAAATACCGTCCAATCTTTGTTCCAACAGGCCAGAGATCAGCGTCATAACTCGAGTTAGGTTTGGGAATGTCAACACACAGCTCGAAGGAAGAATACGAGTTGTGTCGGTTTGGTAATCGCTCACATGAGCATTTCAAACTCAAAGTTGATGACACGTATGTATATAATTCGTCACAAGTTGTGTCAGCATGGAATCCTGTGAGAAAGTACTCTGCAGGTATGTCTATACCGTATTGGCATTGCCACGGAATAGGGCAACACTAGAATTCTGCGCTTGCAATGTTACGAATGATTAATGTCAATGACACAGTCACAGACAACAGGTCAACAGCCAGAAAGCTGACATCATTCATACACGCATAAAACAACTTGTCCAAACCTACGTCACTGGGGAGTTATTACTTGCTACATAAAAATGTTTATATATCACAGCCCAGCCATGCGTTTCGGAAACGAAATCATTCATCTGCTAATTGCTAACTTCAAAAAAGAAAATAGTAAATAAACCCTGTCCGCGACCAGCTGACTCACAGCATCGTTCATTCATTGACTGTCAAGGGACACGGCCAAATTGAAGTTTAGTGTGGGGTGCGACGATAGGTTGATGATTTTTGTAACACACGAGTACATAGTAAACATTAAAATATCTTGTATTCAACCAAAATTCCGTAATTGCAGGACCCGTTATGTTAAATAAACTAAAAATCACCTGAAAATCAGCCAAAATCTGCTCGCGCTCAGCCATTGTCGTAGTCTTCTTAGTACGCACGCGCAAACATTGTGTTTCCGGTAAATTCCTTAGGAAAACAAAACATGTAAATACTTATTAAGCGAAACGTATGTGTTGCTTAAGAATACGGTATTAATCAAATGCGTTTTTAAATATATTGCTACAACTCCTTGCATGTTTAACAAATGTGTTATCACAGTTTTACACATTAGAGATTACGCAAGGCTCTTCACCAATCACGTGATGTAAATAAATCCACGTGCTTTTAGTACTAGCTCAGAATGGCATATTAATTTTAAATAACCTAACCAATATTTTAATATTCTCGTTGAATTGGCATAACACATATGCACATATAAACTTACTTGACCGTATCGAACTGTTTATACATGTGATTGGTTGCGTGTGGAGTTTGCGCGGGTAGGCGCAAGACATGTTTTGGGCGACTGCCAAATCGCGCTTATTTTCAACAAGTCGACAAACGTGTCCAGGCGATCGAGCCAATAAAGGCTCGTGGAGCGGACATGTTCGGAACATGAACGTTGTTTTTGTGCCATGTGCCGTGCCGTTATGAGTCCTGATTTGACGCGAACAGTATAGAAAGCGGCTGAAGTTAGTTGGCAAACACAGCGTCCATAAATGTTTCCCTAAGTCGGTAAGTGCGCTGGTCAGTGGTATGGTCAGTCCTGGGTACATGATGTTTTATTTGATGTTTATTCAGGAACACTCAGGCAACTCGCGGTTGACTGTATGGTTGAAGCCCGGCAGACCGGGATTGCCTGACAGATGTATCAGTGGCATATGGATCCTACTTATACGGTCGGATACACCGGCGTATCTATAGTAGACGTATCCGAATTTTCAGAAACATTGTAACTTCATAAACGCATGCGCACATGTGTGTGCCATCGCACCAAGAGAGGTGCACGCGATCTAGGCCTGCACACAATCAAGCACATCATATAGTAGAAATATATGTGCATATATACATACCTGTGATTCAGTGGGAAACTGAGATATTTCCATATATTTTTACGATAGTAATCAATGCCAAAACTAAAGTTATCTTTGGTAGGTAATGAACTTCGTCCGTAGTTCTAATTGTTGACATGTTTGTCGTTGCAAAGTCTAACTCTCCGCGTGGTTAATTAAACATAGCTGTAACATTGTATCACTCGATCTATAGCGAGCCTACTCTTCCCCGGCGTGTAGTAAACAAATAGTGTTAATCATGTTCGGCAAGCAGTGCGGTGACTATAGACAATAGTGGGCGTCGATGCAATCCATCGAATGCCGACAAAGTTGCCCCCACAACATAACCTGCAGTCGGTCGCTATTAAATACCACAAATCAGTTTAAACAGTTGGAGTAGGACTGTGTAGTACCGAACTGTATATACGTGATGATTTGTCTGTACAAGAACCGGTGTACTTCTAATTAATTTGAAATTCGGCAACGCGATACATTCGTCTGCGTTTGCTTGTAGTGTGTTGCATGATATGTAGACTAGAAGCTGTCTGAGTGTGTAAAGGCCGGGTTACACGAGCGAGGAATTGCCCAACTGGTCAACTGACCCAACAACGTACGGTGTCGTGCGATATCGCAATTCAAGAATTGGTAGTGTAAACACCCTCGCGAGAACGATTAGCGAAGCCAATTTGTGGCTGTGATTGTGCCGATTGAGTTGGGGCTGGGTCCAATTTGACCGACAGTAGATGACGATTTTAAAGCAATAGCCAAACAGTGACCGACAGCGGTTGCCATCAGGTGTATCTGTCATTACCTTTCACCAAAGCTCAAATCGGGAGTGAGACCGTGCTTATTCTACTGAGCGTATAATATAGCACCTCGAGGTTTAGCTGGATTCGCCACCACTACTGTACCAGGAGCTCTAGTGGGCTTACAGTTGTACGCGATCAACTGTAACCACGTTGATCCCACAGTACCAATGACAGTCAGTGGAGTCATGTGCGCAAGCTAAGTTTCAATGTGTCATGTATGCGACAGTTAATTGTATCTATGTTTTCATCATTTCAAGGGCACGTGGACACACGAATGCGACTCCGTGACGATGATTGCGATTTCCGCCGTTTGGAAGTGTCTTTGGTATTAACGCATAGGCGCAATTGTTGTTGAGTTCCCGCTGCAAGGCACTATTTGTTTGGAAACCGTTTGTACCATAAATATTCCACATTCCAAAATAAGCAATGATGTTATATTTCAAATTACAAAGTGTTGCATGTTTTAATAATACAAATTTTAATAAGAAATAACTAAACTCCGCAGACGTCCTCCGGGTGGACCAAGTCGTCGCGACGAGCCCGCCACCCTCTCAGAGGAACAGAAACAATGGGCTGTAGACTATGGACAACGGTGGCTTTGGGAATTTTGCGGACGTCAACTCTCTATCTACTGCGAACGACAAGCCCAGAGTAGACGACTTGACGACTGCAGCAGCGCGCGGTGACTTTCCGGAAGTGACGCGTCTCATCCGGGATGGAGTTGGCGTAAACGACGTGAACATTTACGGACGCACGGCGCTGCAGGTAACCGTTGTTTCCGGACTTGAACAGCCTGGCCCATTTGTTACATTGCCATTACAATGGAAACATAATTTTCATAATTATACTTTGAACAATGTTGATATTACATTTGAACAGTGATGCACACTAATGGGGAAGAATGCCGTTTCTTCTGGTGTTGCAGGAGTCCACTGCAGCGCGTAGTTCCAGTTCATCATAATTGGTGCTGGTCTTCTCGAAAATGCATCTTCCAAATACTTGTGAATTCATGTTTCCGTCCTCGTTTATGCCATTTATGTATTCGTTGCATGTCCACCTGTTCTCCTCCAGTTTTTTGTGCGTGTTCTGTATATATCCATTTATTTGTTTTATCGAGTTCTTGGTTTCATAATTCTTTAGTTGTTTTGTTGTGTTCTTATTTTCTTCTTGAAATATTTCTTAAATGCGATATGCGCAAATGTTATAGGGGACACAAGTCTCGTCGGCTGCCGTGTTGGTTTTGTGCATATTTACTCATAAATACTCACTTCCGGCCCCGAACGATACGTTGGCCGCTATAGCGTTTAAGAAAATAAACATATTTGGAAATAAAACAGAGAGAACAAACAATAACACATTTACTTCTATCATATATTAAAACAACTAGCATGATATAGGTACATTTAACGTGTTACGGTGTGCACAACTTTAACAATGAAAGTAGAAGAAGCAATCAAGTGTCTTGGACCCCCGCAAGGGAACAAGGAAGAAGAAGAAGAAGGTGGGCACAACTTGGGCGGCGGAAGTGCATTATCTCATCAACTAACGCCTCGAAACGACAAATCACTTGTGTCGCCTGTTACCGAGGAACACATTAACATATACCGTGTCATTCACGGTAGGTTGCTAATGTTCTGATGGAGACTCGTCGAACTTTTACGTGCGGGATTAGACGTATACGATACACTGAAGACACGTCCGTGTTCACCTTATCGACGCAAGAGCGATGAAAGGATACATTTGTCGCTACATACATTCAAGACATGCTATCGCGTCATCTATGATAAATTAAATGAAATTATTGCGCTTTATGCGTACACAGGACAATGCAGGTCCGTAGCGAGCGTGATCTGGCGTAACGATCTGTACACAACGCCTCGTCAACAACCGTTGCCATGTTCGCCAACTATGTTAATACATGTATCGAAGTTTACGTTAGTTGTTGGATTCATCTCATCTCCAACCGAGTTATATCCTGTCTTATGATTCTAGGGAACAACATGTGCACCAGGGTTAGCTTATTTTCTGACAAACATTTCGAATCACGACAAGAAACTCACCGTGGTTTTCTAGTGTCACTTACCATCATCTATATGTTTCACACGTTTTTAGATTGCTTGTAATCCATCACGTTCCTGGTCGTCTGTGTCAATTCTCAAATGTCCGGACCAGTTTCTTCCGATTTATCTCAGGGACGTGGTGAGACCTGTTTGTTCTTCTATATAATTTGCGTATCAGCAGACCTAGCAATTATTAATTAAACTATTAATTAAATCTTGCAATTTGACCCAGGTAACTAAGTCATCGCGGGTTGACATATTCGAGGTCCTTCTACGGAATGGAGCCGACCCGAACGTGAGGGATCGCAGTTACCCGGGTCATCAGGATACCCTCGTAACCCCGGCACACGACGTCGCACGGGCCGGCTACACCGACGTGTTGAAATGTCTGCTGAGATATGGCGCTGACGTCAACATACGGGACTCGTGGGGGAACACACCAGCGCACCTGGCCGCCAAGTACGGCCACTATGACGTCGTGAGATACTTGTCACACGCGACTGATCTACGGAAAGCGGTGAATATGCACGGCGTGACGCCCCTGGACTACCACACTGGAAGACAGGGGAAAGATGGCAGCCAGTGGGAGTGGGTACAGGAAACGAAAGGTGTGTCCCTCTCGATGCATGATGCTCCTGTCTTTGGTCCCTAGCGTGGTGGGGGCCACATCGTTTGCATCTATCGCGATCTTGTGCCATTATTTCCTCCATTTTGCTGCTCATCCTTGCCCTTTCGAAATCTCTCTTAACACTATCCGTTCATCTTAATTTCGGTCTTCATCTTCTCCGTCTACCACCCTCTTCTGTTTCCATGCTCTCTTTGTTAATCTCTCCTCACTCATTCTCTATAGATGTCCTGTCCATCACAGTCAGCTCCCACCCTTTATTTTCAGGTGTTTCTTAATGCCGATGTCTTCTCTTGATTTCCCCATCTTCCTTCTGTCTTCTCGTTTCACTTTGCGTATTTTCTAAATCGAGTTGTTCTCTGCAACCTGTAGCTTTTCCCCTGTGTCTCTGTCAGTGCAACTGTTCCCAACCCACATACACAAGCCGGTACCACGCAGGCTTCTAATACTTGCTCTTTACTACTTTGGCTGTTTCTTCACCTTTCTCTCCCACAATACCTTCCACCCTCATCCAATTGCGCACTAATCTGTACCTCTGCTACTCCTTCAATGTTCACACACAATTCAACACCAGCACACAAAGTTGTCCACTTGATTAATCGTCTTTCCATCGACTACTATACATGCAGGTCCACCTCATGTTCACCTATATGGGAAGGCAGTGTTAGTTGAGCCACCCATGTTTCCGAACGAACCATAGCAGTGGCAGTTACATGGTACCACCAAGTGATTGAACATGTTATTAGAACACGATTGACGTACGAAACGTGCGACACTTTTGGTGATTGTGATTAATGTCTGCTGGTGTGTAAAATATCAACGCGTGTGACCAGACTTTATTCTCTGTGCTCTTACAAATGGCTTAGCAGGGAAGAAGATCATTTACATAATTTCGCGCATTCATGAGAAGTTAATGAAAAAAAGCTTAATTGCCCTAGATATCAAAAAGAATGTAAATGGCTCAACTAACACTGCCTTCCCCTGCACATTACTCTGGTAATGTTTGGGTAATGTTGCAATGTCGAAGAAATTTGCCTTTGGAGAGCGATGTAGCCAATCAGATGCAAGGAGGTTGTGACTTCAGTAATAAGTGTGTGCTGTTTCAGTGAACCCGCTCAGATTAGACGACTTGGCGACTATTCGAGTACGCACCGCCATGACTGGGCGTCTACGCCAGTGTCACCATCTACCGGTAGCCGACAAATTGAAAGAACGACTTTTTCTACAGTTCGGGGACGACTGAGTCGTAGTTGCTTGGTGGCGCGTAAGTCAGCTCATCGAACGTAGTTTCGCGTAGCTGGTCCTCGCTCTGTCCAGAACACTTGACGAAAGGTGTCTCTGACAACATAGTGTTTTATAGTCTCCGTTTTTTGAGACCCCGCGTGGTGGTGCCACAATACTTGTCGAGACGACGAGAGGTGGCGCCATCGTGTGTTTCCTATTCGAATTATATCTATATAATTCCGATGATTTCTGATGAATTTTCTGGCACCAATTTAACTGATTCCCGGGAAACATGACCGTCATTAAACAATTAAAAGTTCAAATAGACTGATATAGTAATCAGATTGTAATTATAGCATCCGATGATGGCGCCACCTCACGGAGACCGGATAATCGCGACTGTTACAAACGACGTTGATGTGGTTGGGCCAGGGATGTGACCACACGTCTTTCTTGCATGACTCCTCTAACTATTTGCTCTTTCAACGCCGAGGATTCACAGTCATGGTAGATGCAGTAAGCTTCCACATATTGTTTCTTCAGTAGTTACGTAAGTTGCGTAAGTTACTGCTTAATGACACTGGGACTTGTTGATGAATACTATTGTTATGGTTCTGTATTAGTTTCAACAACATTTTCTGTAGAAATTATAGTTTATTAAGTTAGCTAATTAATAATCACACGAGTATGAATACAAGTTAATAATGCATAGTGCCATAGCCATACATGAGATTGTGTTTTTCTTTGTCTTAAGTTTATATGTTACGTAGAGTGTTCTACGGCAGAACACTCTTTGCTCTTTTAGTCCACACTTGTGCACGGAACTGTCATAAAATACATGGTACAACAAAAATAAGTATATCGCGGCCTAATAACATTGCATGTTACGTAATATAATAATTTAGGAGTCACTGTACTTTTTGTTGGCCATCAGCTTGTGAATAACTCATGATGTAATTGCTGCTACTGTATACCACTTGGCGCTTAGCATTGCATCATTTGCAGAATATGAGCGCGACTGGAAAGCGGCATAACGAAGTGTTGATGATTCAAACAAGTATTGTAGTTAGTGAAATGATCGAGAAAACGTTAATCAAGTATTATGTATATTAGTTTGTTTTCATTCCCTTGTTTATTGTTATTGTATGATAGCCTACTTCTAAGCGCAGTTGTATAACGCGATGCTTAATCTGTAGACATGTGTTATGCGCAGCTGTGCTAAAGCGTAACTCGTTGTATACGTAGTTTGTATAATTAATTTTGCTGATGGAAACTGCATGCTGTAAATAAATCAAGGGTACTTTTACAATTACGGTGTTCGCGTTGCTGCTGTCGTCGACCGACCAGTTAGCCGGGTGGTGTGTCAACTGTATACTGCTAAAAAATAATGTTTTACTGTGCTGTCACGTGTGCTGTCACGTGTGCTGTCACGTGTGCCATCGTCTCCCAGGATCGGATAAGTTAAAAAAGTCTTCTAATGCTTTTGGGCAGTGCACGGTTAAAACGTTCTTGGAAAGTTAAAAAAAAAAGACGGACGGGAGCAGGGAAGTGGGCGGGGAGGAGGGCAGTGAAAGCAATCTCAAAGAATGCGAAGAATTATCTTCATAAAATTGAGTTACACACGGGCGTTCTGCCTACCCTCACGAAAACAAGACATCTATCCGATGGAAACAGACGTCCCATGCGAAACTACTAATTTACGAAATGCGACGCTCATTGATGTGTAGGTGGGTGCGCGTGGCTGGAGAAGATAGCGTCACGCTCGGTACTCGTCATTGTTGTAGGCCGCCGGAGCGGGAAGCGGAAACTCATCACTTGTGCACGAGGATGTGCCTCGGCTGGCGCTCACCAAAGCAGAGGCGGGTCCTGGAGTCTGACAGAGCATGGCGCCATGTAGGTGATGGTAGCGCCCCTTTGGGCTCATTGCAAGCACTCCTTTGGCGTATTGTTAGCAGCCCTTTCGTGTCATACTGTTCGTTGTTCGGACCCATTTCGGCTCAATGTCTGTCTAAGTTCTCAGTAAAACGCTGGTGTTCGCCCACACAAAATTATGTTTATACAATGCAGAACTTGTCTTGGTTCCACAATGAAATGCGCAGCTGCACCGGTATGTACCAGTCGTTGAACACACGAAGTCCGCTTCCTGGCAAATAATTAATAAAATAACAATTTCAAGGTGCACTGGACACGCCTGGGATAAAGAAGACATTAAGTGACAGTAACAGTACGCGGGTCCTACACAGCGGTGACTCGGTGGATATTATACACAGGCTGGTTCACGGCTGCGAAACTCTTGATGCTAAGCGGTTTCGACGACTGAAAAGCGTATAGTGACCTCATACACAAATGTAGCTGAGAAACTCACTAAAGCCATAAACAACAATGTTTATGCCTGAGAATATCACTTCACCACTTGACGTGTTGGGTATTGGGTAAGTTGTGGTAGAATATGTCGAACTGGATCTGTTATTGTGTTTGCCATTAGACGGGACAAATGTATTCATGCACTGTGATTTTGAAAATAGGACCCTTCCGCACAATTTTTTTGAGAGATTTGAACAAAGTCAGTGGTTTGGAATATATACAGATGTTGTTGCATTGTTAGCTCGTTCACTGAGATATTCGTATTAATTGCAAGAATATGTTAACAACATGCAGACGACTGTATTATCAAGTGCAAGTATATGCCTACAAAGAACATTTTTTGCATTTCGGTTGATGTTATAGGCCATTTAAGATAGTGTGTAATGCTGTTCTGCAAGGTTTCTTTAAAACGTGTTAATTGTTTATTATTTATTAATATAATGTTCCTGGTACTAGAATAAATGTACACAGCCGGCAAAACACGTATAATAAGCCCGAAACGTGTTTTTGTATTTTGCCGGAAACTGTTGAAACAACGAGCCCGCGAAATTCGGTGTTTATCGGCTACAGAGGCGGGGCTTAATCCTCCAACCACCTTCATGCTTTCAAAACAAAATGATGCCAACAACTTAAAGAACAAATATTACGACATATATAATTTTTTAGGGTATTATAGATAAGGTAATACTAATACATGTTAGCATTATACACGAAACAGTTCGTAGTAAACTGATTACAGTAGTCCCCACTTTTGATAGACCCAGTACAGCGGCTGCGTACCGAGAAATATGGAATTGGTGCACGGTGAATCGCAATATCAAGTGACGCGGAATATGCGCTTTCCCAAAACGATGCTTTGAGGTTGGTTGAAAGAACATTTATCGATTGTACGTATTTTCGTTTTTTTATATTTAATCACCTTGTACGGTGTGTGTCAACTGATGGCATATGTTTTCGGCTTTTCGTCTCCAGGTTATTATTTTCGATTGTCAGTAGCCGACGAAATGGTCGTTTACAAATAACTTACTAAGTTTCTTAGCAGAGAACAATCTTAAACATCATTACATAGAACATCACTGAGCGCTATCCGCCGTGCCACCCTGCTGGGTGACGGGTGATATGCTGGCTCGATGAATTGTCAGTTGCCACGGAAGTTCACACGTGTTTATGTTTATAAGTGATTTAAGTGACAATTTGTTTTTACCCGATAAAGACCAATTGTATAGTTTCCAAATTATATGATGAAGTTCACACACATTTCTTTAATAATATGGTCATGTACAATCTTTAACCAACATTGCTGACGTTTTAATACGTCATTTATTTATATCTTATGGTCACTGAGTCAACAACACCAAACTCTTTGCCTTTACCACTTACTTACGCCTAGACTATTTGTGTGTGTGTGTGCGTGCGTGCGTGCGTGCGTGCGTGCGTGCGTGCGTGCGTGCGTGCGTGCGTGCGTGCGTGTGCATTATAATGCACACATTGTCCGCAATGTGCGAATAAAGATACTCTATTTATTGTTCCATAGGTGGCACCACCGAGGACCGCGTTTCGGGCGTCAATACGATCCGAAACGACTTACTGCGAGGTCTGATGTCAGCAGAACGTTTCCTGATACATTTCCAATTTAATTTTAAAGGGAATGCACAAAGATTTGTATCGGTGACCTGACACGAAGCTAGTTTGGATTTCATATAATTAAAATGCCCCAATTAT
Source organism: Lamellibrachia satsuma (assembly GCA_033239005.1). Classification (NCBI taxonomy): domain Eukaryota; kingdom Metazoa; phylum Annelida; class Polychaeta; order Sabellida; family Siboglinidae; genus Lamellibrachia; species Lamellibrachia satsuma. The sequence goes on from BSQZ01000007.1 coordinate 7,138,895, forward strand.
ATTTTTTTCCATCATAAAGTTCATTTAAATTAGCAATGTTACACTTCATGTTTTAATCTTTATTGCTGCTGTATAGTTATCATCAGAAGTTGTATAAAATATATTCCATACGATATGTACACTCTCCTGTATGCATTTTAAATTCAAATCAATGTTTCGGGTTGGCGACATTAATAAAACGTCCCGCCTCATCATCAGCAACACATGTGTTGAATCCATACATTTTAAGTTTGTTGTCTATTCGTTTCTGTCAAATTCAAGTTACTCGCTGATTAGGATAATATGGCATTGAGGACAAATGCCTGTCCAGGTTTTGAAGGATTTAACGAAAGCAGGTGTGGACTGTTTAATCCAGCAGCATGTGGGTTGGTTGTCACAGAATATGAGGCTGCTTAGACAATAGGAAATAATGTAATATGTCAATGTCTATTAATAACGAAACGTTTTTATTCAGTAATACTGAAACATAATCTGATAGTTCTTTCTTTTCTTACAAACACCATGCATTTGAAGTGAATTTACAATCCCGATTATTGAAGAATAACACAAACGTGAGGATGTTGAGCTCATACTTGTGTGTAGCCTACACGAGGTCCTACTTGCGTGTAAGCCTACACGAGGTCATACATGAGTGTAGCCCACACGAGGTCATACTTGTGTGTAAGCCTACACGAGGTCATACATGTGTATAGCCTACACGAGGTCATACATGTGTGTAAGCCTACACGAGGTCATACTTGTGTGTAGCCTACACGAGTTCATACTTGTATGTAAGCCTACACGAGGTCATACATGTGATGCTAGGCAGAGCTCACCTCAGCCTGGGAGGAAGCTGAGAGGAGTGAAGGTTACAGGTCATAGGGAGACAGGACGTAAGGAGACGGGAAGGAAAGGAACGGGAGGGAAGACAACCGGAGTGAAGGAGAGTGGAGTAGGGGAGACAGGAGGGAAGGAGAAGGGAGTGGGGGAGACGGGAGGGAAAACAACCGGAGTGAAGGAGAGGGGAGTAGGGGAGACAGGAGGGAAGTGGGGGAGTGGGGGAACGGAAGGGAAAACAACCGGAGTGAAGGAGAGGGGAGTGGGAGAGACAAGATCAAAGGAGTGGGAAGTGGGGAATACAGGAGGGAAGGGGTCAGGACAGAATGTGATGGAGGGGATCGAAAGGAAGAGTTATTCTGCAGCAGTGATAGAGGGGGTGAGGAAGAGAGCGAGGGTGTTTGTGGGGGATTCGATAGTTAGGAAGACCGAGATGATGTGGCGGTCTGCTTGCCTGGAGCCAAAATAGAGGCGATAACTGAGAGGGTAAAAAACATCGTAGGCTCGGGTAAGGGTGGATCTGTTTTAGTACACGTAGGGACAAATAACGTAGAGAGGGAGGGTACAACTGCCATAGTTAGGAAATATAGGCAGTTGGTCAGAACACTAAAACAGACGCGGGTTGAGCAGGTAATACTGTCAGGGATTTTACCTGTAATGGGCAGGAGGGGTAACAAATATCGAAATTGTCGGGGGATGGCAATTAACATGTTAGTCCAGAGGCTGTGTAGGGAAGAGGAAGTTGGATTTGTGGATTTATGGGGAAGTTTTGTTGGGAGGGCTGATATGTACATGAAGGATGGGCTTTAAGTGGAAAGGGGGCGGCAGTATTCGTGGACAAACTTTCAGCAGCAGTAGATAGCGACTTGGGTACAATGACAAATATTTTTGGGCGTAAACATTCTTTAAACTAGAAGTGCAGGGGGGTTACCTAGAGGTGTCTCAAGCAGAACAAGAGGCCACTAGCACAGATAAACCAATATCAAATCATCCGAAAAACATCTCTGAAAAAGGTTATAGATGCGTATGTTTAAATGCAAGGAGCATAGTAAATAAGAAAAAAGAATTAAACATTATGGTAGAAGATATTGACCCTCACATAATTGGTATAACTGAATCATGGGCCAACATAGATATAACAGATGCTGAATTAGGACTGACAGGATACGTAATGTTTAGGAAAGATCGAATAGGAAGAAGGGGCGGGGGAGTTATTTTATATGTTAAAGAATCTATTCAGGCTTATGAAATAAAACTAGAAAGGGAAGCAGATTGCGATGAAGCTGTTTGGTGCAAAATTGTTTCAGGAAATTCAAAATTAACTATTGGATTAGTTTACCGAAGTCCAAACATAAACGAAGAGGACAACACAAAAATAAAAAACGCTATAAAGGAAATTAGTAAACGGGAATGTATCATAATGGGAGATTTTAACCATGGACACATACAATGGAGTTCTCTACAGAGCACAGGGATTGATGATCAACAATTTCTATGTTTAATCCAGGATAGCTTTCTTACTCAGCACGTACTAGAACCAACCAGGGGAGAAAATGTATTAGGTATAGTTTTGTCATCACAAAAAGAATTAGTGGACAATGTAAAAATATTTGAACCATTGGGTAATAGTGACCATAATCAAATACATTTTGACATCAATGTAAAATCAGAAAGTAAAAATAAGAAAACGTACAAGAGAAACTTCCACAAAGGTAACTACAAAGATATGAAAAAAATACTTAGCAAAGCTAGATTGGAATAACATGCTGATGAATAAGACCGCAATTGAATGTTGGAATATTCTAAAATATGAAATTAAGAGTATCATCGATAAATTTGTTCCCTTCCAAAAACAAGGAAAACGGTGTAGAAAGAAACACTTGTCAAAAGAGGCAATTAGAAAAATAATGCCAAAACAAACTATGTGGAGGGTTTATAGGCGTACCAGAAAGGAAGAAGACTATGCAAAATACAAAGAGGCACTTAATGCAGCTACAACTGAAATCAGACAATCTAAAAGAAGCTATGAGCAAAAACTGGCATGTAACATAAAAAATGACAGCAAGAGTTTTTATGCATATGCCAGGAGTAAACAAAACGTACAAGGCAAGGTTGGACCTCTAGAAGACAGTGCTGGAAATATAATATCACATGGGTTTTTAATGGCGGAATACCTAAATGGTTACTTCAGTTCAGTGTTTACCAAAGAAGATATTAGTTCATTACCAGTTGCTGATGCTAAATTTCAGGGGGCTAAATCTGAATATTTAGGACCGTTATTTGTAACTCCAGAATTGGTGGCTAAGAAAATAAAAGCAATGAAGGATAACAAATCAACGGGAATGGATGGCAATAGTTAGACCTCATTTAGAATACTGTATACAAGCATGGAGACCATATCGTACATGTGTGTAGCCTACACGAGGTCATACATGTGTGTAAGCCTACACGAGGTCATACATGTGAGTAGGCCTACACGAGGTCATACATGTGTGTAAGCCTACACGAGCTCATACATGTGTGTAGGCCTACACGAGGTCATACATGTGTGTAGGCCTACACGAGCTCATACATGTGTGTAAGCCTACACGAGCTCATACATGTGTGTAGGCCTACACGAGCTCATACATGTGTGTAAGCCTACACGAGGTCATACATGTGAGTAGGCCTACACGAGGTCATACATGTGTGTAAGCTTACACGAGCTCAAACATGTGTGTAGGCCTACACGAGCTCATACATGTGTGTAGGCCTACACGAGCTCATACATGTGTGTAAGCCTACACGAGGTCATACATGTGTGTAGGCCTACACGAGCTCATACATGTGTGTAGGCCTACACGAGCTCATACATGTGTGTAAGCCTACACGAGCTCATACATGTGTGTAGGCCTACACGAGCTCATACATGTGTGTAGGCCTACACGAGCTCATACATGTGTGTAAGCCTACACGAGCTCATACATGTGTGTAGGCCTACACGAGCTCATACATGTGTGTAAGCCTACACGAGCTCATACATGTGTGTAGGCCTACACGAGCTCATACATGTGTGTAAGCCTACACGAGCTCATACATGTGTGTAGACCTACACGAGCTCATACATGTGTGTAGGCCTACACGAGCTCATACATGTGTGTAGGCCTACACGAGGTCATACATGTGTGTAGGCCAATGTTCTAAGTGTCTCGACCGACATTCAGAGCATTGAACTCAAACCTCTCCGGACCTGCATTTCGAGTACGGTTCTACGCTTACGAGGCAAAGCATTCTTTTAAAGACTCACCGGTCCCGGTATTTTGTATGGTTCCTTGGCTATCGTGTCATTCGTAACGCTGAAAATGGCTTTTGGGGATTTTGTCTCCACAGTAAAAATTCAAATAAGATCCACCCAAACTGTCGCAAATTCGCTATTTTGTGCATTTCGCCTCCGGCGTTGTGCGACAGTTTGATATTACTTGTTTGTGAGTATGGACGATGATTGTGCTAAATATATTTTGTTACAGTTCATTAATTAAAACCCAGACACCCTGTCTCGACACCATTGTTACGGTTCATTAATTAAAACCCAAACACCCCGTCTCGACACCATTGTTACAGTTCATTAATATCAAAACCCAGATACCCTGTCTCGACACCATTGTTACAGTTCATTAATTAAAACCCAGACACCCCGTCTCGACACCATTGTTACAGTTCATTAATCAAAACCCAGACACCGTCTTGACACCATTGTTACAGTTCATTAATCAAAACCCAGACACCGTCTTGACACCATTGTTACAGTTCATTAATCATAACCCAGACACCCTGTCTCGACACCATTGTTACAGTTCATTAATCAAAACCCAGACACCGTCTCGACACCATTGTTACAGTTCATTAATCAAAACCCAGACACCGTCTTGACACCATTGTTACAGTTCATTAATTAAAACCCAGACACCCTGTATCGACACCATTGTTACAGTTCATTAATCAAAACCAAGACACCGTCTCGACACCATTGTTACAGTTCATTAATCAAAACCAAGACACCGTCTTGCCTCCATCGTGCAGCAACCATGCAGTTGACAATAGCGCCTCTGTTGACATAGTTTTTTAAATGTCACAATAAAATCCTTGTTTCTGACACAGATTTATAGCACTAAATGTGAGTTTAAAAATATATGGACGGTTGTGTTTTAGTCTCCATAATTGATTATCGACGTCCAATTCCACGAGTTCAACGAGTCGCTAGTGTAGGCTGGTGTAGTACCAAGAATTAAGTTTCCTTTAACATCCCCGATCCATCGCCCAATCTATTCTGTTTGTTTTCTTTGCGCCGTTCCTTCCACCGACTGGTCGGTCTGGTGCGCGAAAATACATGTGTGATGCAAATCGACCAGTCGGAAATGTGTCCTCGCCAGCAAATAAGGCTAATTTATTCCGCTGGATGCTGACACGCGTTAACGCAATGTAAATACGGTAGCTTTCTGTTTGCTATTGTCGGTGATATTCTACACAGCTCAACAGAACACACTTTAACAGCGAAGCTGACCATTTTAAAATTTAGAGTATCACTGATCGATTTGTTCCTTTGAAAAAACAAGGAAAATGGTCTAGAAGGAAACACTTGTCAAAAGAAGCTGCTAGAAAAAATAGCGTACACGCAAACTATGTGGAGGGTTTATAGGCGCACCAGAAATGATGAAGACTACATAAATTACATAGAGGCACTTAGTGCAGCTACGATCGAAATTAGACAATCTAAAAGAAGCTATGAGCAAAAATTAGCATGTAACATAAAAGTGACAACAAGAGTTGTTATGCATATGTCAAGAGTAAACAAAACGTACGCAACAAGGGTGGACCACTAGAAGACACTGCAGGAAATATATTATCGCAAGGTTTTTTAATGGCGGAAGACTTAAATGGTTACTTCAGTTCAGTGTTTACCAGTTCAATACCAATTCCAAATGCTAAATTTCAGGAGGCTAAATAGTACTATTTAGGGCAGTTAATTGTTACTCCAGGTATGGTAGCTAAGAAAATAAAGGTAATGAAGGATAATAAATTACCAGGAGTGAAAGGAATTCCTCCAAAACTACCAGTGGAAACAGTAGAACAAATTAGTATACCAGTTGCAAGAGTGTTCAACTTGTCATTACAAGAGAGGGTGTTTCCTTTTGAATGGAAGAAGCAAACATAATTCCATTATTACACCAGTGAGTTTAACATCAATTATTTATAAATTATCAGAAAGGTTAATTAAAGACCATATGGAGGACTTTCTTGTTAGGCATAAATTAATAAATCCATCTCAACGTGGATTCCTAAAAGTGAGGTCATGCTTAACAAATATGTTTTTTTAAAGAAATCACTAAGTAGATAGACATGGGATCACCAGTAAATATTATCTACTTAGATTTTCAGAAAGCTTTTGACAAAGTGCCACATCAAGGATTACTACTTAAATTAAAAGCCCACGGTATCGGGGACGGCATAATCGACTGGATAGATCAATGGCTGACTGACAGAAGACAGCGTGTTGTAGTAGATGGGGAGGTTTCAAACTGGAAATAAGTTTTGAGTGGGGTACCGCAAGAATCAGTATTGGGAGTTTAGGACCTTTATTATTCCTAACATATACCAATGACTTGGACGATAATATAAAAATCAACGTACTGTAATTTGCGAATGACACAAAAGTGTTTAGAATTGTTAACAATGACGGCGATAAACTACATCTAGAAAACGATCCAGACAAAATAATTAAATGGTCTGAAAAATGGCAGATATTATTCAATTTTGGGAAATGTAAATGCCAATATAGAAGACATGGCAACTTAGATGGTAACTATAAAATGGGAGATACTGTTCTGGGCACTACTGTAAAAGAAAAGGACTTAGGAGTAACAATAAATGCTGATATGAAAGTTTCAGAGCAGTGTGGCATTGCATTCAAAGGGTAATCAAATTTTTAAGTTGATTAGGAAAAATACAAGGAAAAAAGCTAATTATACCTCTGTATAAACCAATAGTTAGGCCTCGTTTAGAATACAAGCGTGGAGACCTTATCGTAAGAACGATATAGATACGCTTAAATGAATACAGAGGAGAGCAACTTAAATTACTCCAGAACTGAGATATATTAGCTATGAAGAATGTCTAAAAGAATGTGGTTTAACAAACCTAGAGACAAGGAGGTTAAGAGGAGATCAAATTTAAGTTTTTAAGATATTGAATGATTATCAAAATATTGATAGAAATATATTTTTTCACTCAAGAAAGATAGTAGAACAGGAGGACACGAGGTAACATTAGTAACGGATCAGTGTAGATTGGATATCAAGAAGTAATCGTTCTCACAGAGTGAATGAATGAATGGAACAATTTATCTACAGATTGTGTAACTGCTAGCAGAGTGAATATGCTTAAAACCAAGGTTGACAGATATCTCAGGAGGGCGGGTAACACATAGATGAACCAATGTGGGACTCTCGATAAGCCAATGGCTTCCTTGTTCACTTGCCATCTGGACCTTTGTATTGAACGGCAATCTTTTTTAATTTCTTGTTAAGCCTATAACGCGATGACATTTGCAGTAACCATTCAATTCGCATCAAAACTGTGATTATAATTCCCCAAGAAAAAGTTCGAATATTTAGTTTTATAGCGTAATGATTGTGCAAATGCTTGTTTGCAACTACTTACTATATAAATGCGTATTTTATTTTCTAGTGATATATTTTCATCTTTGCTACTAATGTTTAATATACTTAATATTAAGCACATGTGATTGTGGTGGGGGAAAGTGTCTAATACAAATTGTACTTCCATTTTCCCCATTTCCATTTGAAAATGCAGTTAGTCATTGTATAATACTGTGTGTGTACTTTACTTTGTCAAGGTTGCTGTTTCGGACAAATCGCTTTATCCAGAAAATTTACTGAGCAAATTATTATTTAAAAGGAAGACATTCCTTTACTATTCCGATTATTTATAACAATGATACTGAAAGATACTGTTTAATCGAACCGGTTTTATTTATTCTTACAGATATGAAACAGTATTGTTTCCATAAATATTTTACGAGTCTAGGCCCTATTCCCAGTAAATATCTGAGGCGTGGAATATGTGTTAAATTTAGTTTTGTATTTCAAGGAGAAAACAATCCGTGTGATTTCAAACACAAATGGCATATTTTGTTTATGAGAACTAAATTAATGTAGGCCTAAATATATTTTAAAGAAATGTTTCTCCGTTGAGGAGCGAAGAATTGCTTAATCCGAAGTGACAGCTGCGGTTGTGGTCGACTGTAGCGCAACATCGGTTTCCAGTTTGGCGCGATTGGTCATGTGGCAATATACATCTGCGATCAATGTTTATAGAGCATACAAATAGGTGCATTGACAGTAATCACTTTACCGCTCGTTAACTCAGAGTCGCTTGATTGCCGTCCCGCGCTAGATCAACATGGCGGCCAGCGTGTGGCCTCTCGGACCGCATCGACGACCTGGGCGAGTCGTGCCCCTTGTTGGAATGCCGCCCTAGTCTAATCCCGACACCTAAAAGGGAAATATTATACTAACATTTTATGAAATGGAAACAAGGACTGGCAACTGTTGGCAACACAAAAACTTCGAAGTATTTCCCTTAGTGTAAACGAGGGGAACCCAGTCACCACAAAACCACTGACCACTTTGTGTTAATTGGCTTATGTAAAATAATTAATAATAATTAATGTAACGCGGCAGCAGTGGGGTATATTTAAAATTAGTTCCGTTTCAGCTGTTCTTGCCCTGTTTTTATCTAGAAACAATTAATTCAATGCAACTTGCATAACTATATATTGTACTTATATGTCTTTGCATCATCGACATTTAAAATGCCGTATAAGTATGATACGGATTAAAGTCGGCCTTAAGTTGTTGTGTTCGCGAAGCATTCTATGTGATATTCCCATAAAACATGCGAAGAAAGTAGTGAAATAAGATACGCCTACGTTTATTAATTTTGTAATTTTTGTTTTAATAATTTATAACGTGACAGTTATGCGCGTAAATGATAGAAATACCCTACGACTGTATTCATAAAATACACTATAGGTGAACAAACTGTTTGACCATATTCTAACTAAGGCGTTATATACGATCGGTCGATTCTTAAAACTCATTAACCATTTAATAATTATCTAATGTGGATAACATTATGACGATGTCAATGTGATTAATGGTGTATACCTACAAACGCGGTAAACTTGCCTGAATACGTCATACTTTTTTGTTCTCAAACAAACATTACGATGCATCTTACTGATCTTCTAGATCTTCTAAATAATTATTCCAAGAGGCCCTGTCCGCCGAACCAATTTAATTGCTATTACTTCATTCATCCACCGAAAACGGACAATTTCTTACTATTCTAGTTATTCCCATGTTAGTTCAACTTTAGGTCTGCTCGTATAGACACGGACGCATGTTTTACCGAATTAATTTCCTGGTTATACATGTCTGGTCAGACGTAGAAAATACCTGTGACGACTAAGCATCGGAATTCACCAAATGTCAAGCGCTGTGTGTTGACACTGTACGTTAATGTGGCTAAGCAGCCATGCCATGCCAGTTCCTCTGTTGTGAGAGACGCGTCATTTACCCGGGAACCACGCGTCACAAATAGTCGTTACGGCCATTTTAGTAGCTAATGGTAGCGTGACCTGGCGAGGCTTGACCTACTTGAATTGTTCAGAATTTTTTTCACGGGGAATAAAAGCAGAATTGTGACAGGTCACGCAAATGGCCACAGACTGCATTATCGGACGCTCTTCGTAACATGACACTGGTCTTCTCGGGAGGAAAGTGGACGTATTGTATACACGTGGCTGGTGGCGCGGATTCGGGGTTCGTGTAGCGGCATTGAAGACCGGGATCGAGCCCTCTCAATGTTCGGACAGTAATGACTGGCTGGTAGGTTCCTGTCCGACAGAATCATCTCGCTTCGTTGAACTGACAAACGACACTACCCGTCCATGACGTCGCCTGCTCCAACGAGTCAGCCGCGTTCCTACGGGTTGGGTGCCGAGATGCTCGGGTAAATCACCCGCTCTTCGGCACATGCGCGACGACCCCCAGTGAAGCAGCGTCGCGTCTCCTAAACCTGCAGCCTGTTTCAGTTTCCCCCGACCCGGACCGGGGCACTGGCTCGCATTGTTCTTTTGCGGCAACGTGTTTTCTCTGTTTTATTAGCCGGTAACTCCAGCAGCCGTCCACAATTGTGCACTTGAAGACGCGGCGTGGATCGTGTTCCGTATAATTATTGGCTGCTTAAATTGCGTCGTACCGAACTAGCTCTAACAATGCTTTGACGCAGAGCAAAACGTGCCTCTGTAACAATGACGGCATTTACAAGAGATAATATCGCGGCGTGAGTTGCTCAACACCTTTTTATCCAAACGGTGCGTTTTTACACTAACAAAATTGGATAAGACATTATTACATGTAGTGATTATTATAATCAGCAGAGTGCGGGTATCATTAAACTGTGCCACTTGTTTCACGACAGAACAATTACTGTTAAAGCATATGGCGCATATATTTCAGTTCCAATTTTAACTTTTGCTAAATGACAAAATAATGGTCGTGTGCAATGTTTTGTGACTTAAAAACTGATCGGACGCACGCAGCCGGGAGCGCGTCGAGTGTGTGGTAGCTGTGTGCACAATCACACAAAGTCAAGCAGACACCGTCTGTCTGTCTGTCTGTCTGTGTGTGTGTGTGTGCGTGTGTGTGTGTGTGGCGCGCGTGCGTGCGTGCGTGCGTGCGTGCGTGCGTGCGTGCGTGCGTGCGTGTGTGTGTGTGTGTGTGTGTGTGTGTGTGTGTGTGTGTGTGTGTGTGTGTGTGTGTGTGTGTGTGTGTGTGTGTGTGTGTGTGTGTGTGTGTGTGTGTGTGTGTGTGTGTGTGTGTGTGTGTGTGTGTGTGTGTGTGCATGTATGTATGTCTCTCCTTCTCTCCATCTCTCCTTCTCTTCTCACTCTCCCCCCTCTCAATCTATCACACCTCCCTCTCCCCCCTCCCTCCCAGTCTCTCCCCTTCTCTTTCCCTCTCCCCTTCTTTTTCTCTCACCAGTGCTGTGTATTCGTGTAGAACGGCAACATAACCGACAGTTGAAGGCCTTGCAGTTCGTCCAACCCGCCGGGAGGTCTCTGCTGGCAGCTGTGGACTTGTGCGCATGTCGCGAGGCTGCCAATGTCAGGTGGCCACGTCGGCATAGCGATGTGTCGAACTGTACGAACAGCCACACAATAGGACTGTTTGTGAGACTAGGGAGTGCTTGGAAAACTATGGACTATTTAGGAGGCTAGGGACTGTTTGGGGGACTAGGGACTGTTTGTGATACTAGGGAGTGTTTGGGAGACTAGGGAGTGTTTGGCAAACTAGGGAATGTTTGGGAAAATAGGGAGTGTTTGGGAGACTAGTGAATGTTTGGGAAACTAGGGAGTGTTTGGGAGACTAGGGAGTGTTTGGGAGACTAGGGAGTGTTTGGTAGATTAGGGACTGTTTGCGAGACTAGGGAGTGTTTGGGAAACTAGGGAATGTTTGGGAAACTAGGGAATGTTTGGGAAACTAGGAAGTGTTTGGGAGACTAGGGAGTGTTTGGGAGACTAGGGAGTGTTTGGAAGATTAAGGACTGTTTGTTTGCGAGACTAGAAAGTGTTTATGCCTAGCGATGTCTCGAACTGTACGAACAGCCACAAAAAGGGAGAATAGGGAGTGTTTGGGAGAATAGGGAGTGTTTGGGAAACTAGGGAGTGTTTGGGAAATTAGGGAGTGTTTGCCAGACTAGAGATTGTTAGGGAGACTAGGAACTGTTTGGGAGACTCGGGAGTTTTGGGGAGACTAGGGAGTGTTTGGGAGTTTGGGGAAACTAGGGAGTATTTTGGCAGACTACAGACTGTTTGGGAGACTAGGGAGTGTTTGGGAGACTAGGGAGTGATTGGGAAACTAGAGACTGTTTGGGAGATTATACATTGTTTGGGAGACGAATGAGTGTTTGGGAGACTATAGACTGTTTGGAAGACTAGACATTGTTTGGGAGACTAGGAAGTGTTTGGAAGACTTGGGACTGTTTGGGAGACTAGGGACTGTTTGGCAGATGGAGAGTGTTTGGGAGACGATGGGGTGTTTGAGAGACTAGTATTTGGAAGACTAGGGACTGTTTTTGGGAAACTAGACACTGTTTGGAAGACTAGACATTGTTTGGGAGACTAGGAAGTGTTTGGAAGACGTGGGACTGTTTGGGAGACTATGGACTGTTTGGGAGACTGTGGGGTGTTTGAGAGACTAGGGAGTGTTTGGAAGACTAGGGACTGTTCGAGAGACTATGGAGTGTTTGGGAGACAAGGGAATGTTTGGAAGACTATGGACTGTTTGGGAGATGGGGAGTGTTTGGGAGACTGTGGGGTGTTTGAGAGACTAGGGAGTGTTTGGAAGACTAGCGACTGTTCGAGAGACTATGGAGTGTTTGGGAGACAAGGGAATGTTTGGGAGACTTGGGACTGTTCGGGAGACTAGGAACTGTTTGTGAGACTAGGGTGTTTGGGAGACTAGGTACTGTTTGGGAGATTATGGACTGTTTGGGAGACTAAGGAGTGTTTGGGAAACTAGGGAATGTTTGGGAGACTAGGGGTGTTTTTACTCAATCTTACTCAATTCACTCAATCTGTAGATAGTTTGTTCCATTAATTTATTGTCCTCTGTGAGAATGGGCATTTTCTGATGAAACTGATAACGAATCTACACTGTTCCTTCATTAACTTCGTGTCGTGTCCTCTGGTTCTACTATCTTTCTTAAGTGAGCACAAATATTTCTATCAATAGCCCCATACCCATTCAATATCATAAAACCTTCAAATTTCTTAACCTCCTTATCTCCAAGGTTGTTAAAACACATTCTTTTAGGCGTTCTTTATAAATGAAGTCTCCCAGTTCTGTAATAATTTTAGTTGCTCTGCTCTGTATTCGTTCAAGCGTGTCTATATCCTTCTTACATTATGGTATCCAAGCTTGTATGCAGTATTATAAATGATGTCTAACTATTGCTTTTATACAGAGGTATGATTAGTTCTTTTCCTTATTTGCTATATTTGTCCTAATCAACCCAATAATTTGATTACCCTTTGAAATTGCAATACCACACTGCTATGAAACTTTCGTATTAGCATTTATTGTCACTAGATACTGTTTGGGAGTCTAGAGGTTGTTTGGGAGACGAGATACTATGAGAAACTACTACGGGAGATTTAAGAGTGTTATTGTTATTTCCTCCCTGTCTGGCCGTGCATTTAAGTGCAAATGCAAATGCACCAGATTAATTCAATTTCATATGCATTTGACTAATGTTCACGTCTTGGTTGTGAATATACACCGAATATGCGATTCTAGGACATAATCACCACGGTAAAAATGCCCGGAGAATACCCCCACCAATATGCCCCGAACAATACCAGCTAGGAATTAAATGTATACTTACTGGTGTGTTTCACGACATGTCCATCAGCCGCACCCACGTGGGTTGGTTACTGGAGCTATTCGATGATACCCTAGTTAGTTGGCGTAATGAAGCTTGGCGGGAGGCGAGTGGCGCGGGTCTTCCGGGCTATTATCTGCTATTGTCTACGACTGGGTCACCAACTGTGAGAGTTTCCAATCAGGGACTTCGCAATCAGTGGAATACCAATGGTGAATAACAGTAACTAATAACTAGTACTTCGACATTTGCGTGCGAGCGTGCGTGCGTGCGTGCGCGAGTGACTACGTGTAGCTAATTTAATCCAACAGCTCTCAAATTATAATTAATTGAATATAAGAACGTGTCGGTTCATTATTATTTTTTTAATATACCATTTGAAATACTGCTCGCATTTAACTGTGCAATAAATGCGTTTGATTTAAACACAAGTGCAAGTCCATATGCAAATAAAAAAGTCACTGCGCTTAAATGCAAATTTATGATGACCGATGTTTACTTGAAGAAACTAGGCACCAATTGGAGAAACTGGGGACCAATTGGAGAAACTGGGGACCAATTGGAGAAACTAGGCACCAATTGGAGAAACTGGGGACCATGGGGGGGGTAGCGATTGTTTGGGAAACAACAGACTGTCGGGGAAACATGATATATTACGGAGACTGTGATCGCTCTTGTTCTCCTTCCCTCACACTATTGTTCTCCTTTCCTTCCACCACGATGTCGCGCTTATTCACCTCCACCACGATGTCACGTTTGTTCTCCTTCCATCGAACACCACGATGTAACTCTTGTTTTCCGTCCCTCGCACACCACGATGTCATTCTTGTTCTCTTTCCCTCAAACACCACGATGTCATTCTTGTTCCCCTTCCCTCGAATACCACGATGTCATTCTCGTGTTATCTTTCCCTCGCACACCACGATGTCATTCTTGTTCTCTTTCCCTCGCACACCACGATGTCATTCTTGTTCTCCTTCCCTCGAACATCACGATGTCATTCTTGTGTTCTCTTTCCCTCGCACACCACGATGTCACTCTTGTTCTCTTTCCCTCACACATCACAATGTCACCCTTGCTCTCCTTCCTTCGCACTCCACGATGTCACATGTGTTCCCCTTTCCTCGCCCACCACGATGTCATTCTTGTTCTCCTTCCCTCGCACACCACGATGTCATTCTTGTTCTCTTTCCCTCGCACACCACGATGTCATTCTTGTTCTCCTTCCCTCGAACATCACGATGTCATTCTTGTGTTCTCTTTCCCTCGCACACCACGATGTCACACTTGTTCTCTTTCCCTCACACATCACGATGTCACCCTTGCTCTCCTTCCTTCGCACTCCACGATGTCACATGTGTTCCCCTTTCCTCGCCCACCACGATGTCATTCTTGTTCTCCTTCCCTCGCACACCACGATGTCATTCTTGTTCTCCGTCCCTCACACACCACTATGTCACTCTCGTTCTCCTTCCCTCGCAAACCACGATGCCGTTCTTGTTCTCATTCATTTGCAAAGCATGTCACTCTTGATTTCCTTACCTCATACACAATGATGTCACTCTTGTGGAATTTTATCAAAGGTGTCCATTCCCCAGAAGAAAATTGAGTAAGGAAGTACGGAAGATAAAATTGAGTAAGGAGGTACGGAAGATAAAATTGAGTAAGGAAGTACGGGAAGATAAAATTGAGTAAGGAAGTACGGGAAGATAAAATTGAGTAAGGAAGTACGGGAAGATAAAATTGAGTAAGGAAGTACGGGAAGATAAAATTGAGTAAGGAGGTACGGGAAGATAAAATTGAGTAAGGAGGTACGGGAAGATAAAATTGAGTAAGGAGGTACGGGAAGATAAAATTGAGTAAGGAGGTACGGGAAGATAAAATTGAGTAAGGAGGTACGGGAAGATAAAATTGAGTAAGGAGGTACGGGAAGATAAAATTGAGTAAGGAAGTACGGGAAGATAAAATTGAGTAAGGAAGTACGGGAAGATAAAATTGAGTAAGGAAGTACGGGAAGATAAAATTGAGTAAGGAAGTACGGGAAGATAAAATTGAGTAAGGAAGTACGGGAAGATAAAATTGAGTAAGGAAGTACGGGAAGATAAAATTGAGTAAGGAAGTACGGGAAGATAAAATTGAGTAAGGAAGTACGGGAAGATAAAATTGAGTAAGGAAGTACGGGAAGATAAAATTGAGTAAGGAAGTACGGGAAGATAAAATTGAGTAAGGAAGTACGGGAAGATAAAATTGAGTAAGGAAGTACGGGAAGATAAAATTGAGTAAGGAAGTACGGGAAGATAAAATTGAGTAAGGAAGTACGGGAAGATAAAATTGAGTAAGGAAGTACGGGAAGATAAAATTGAGTAAGGAAGTACGGGAAGATAAAATTGAGTAAGGAAGTACGGGAAGATAAAATTGAGTAAGGAAGTACGGGAAGATAAAATTGAGTAAGGAAGTACGGGAAGATAAAATTGAGTAAGGAAGTACGGGAAGATAAAATTGAGTAAGGAGGTACGGGAAGATAAAATTGAGTAAGGAGGTACGGGAAGATAAAATTGAGTAAGGAGGTACGGGAAGATAAAATTGAGTAAGGAGGTACGGGAAGATAAAATTGAGTAAGGAAGTACGGGAAGATAAAATTGAGTAAGGAAGTACGGGAAGATAAAATTGAGTAAGGAAGTACGGGAAGATAAAATTGAGTAAGGAAGTACGGGAAGATAAAATTGAGTAAGGAAGTACGGGAAGATAAAATTGAGTAAGGAAGTACGGGAAGATAAAATTGAGTAAGGAAGTACGGGAAGATAAAATTGAGTAAGGAAGTACGGGAAGATAAAATTGAGTAAGGAAGTACGGGAAGATAAAATTGAGTAAGGAAGTACGGGAAGATAAAATTGCGCACAAGCGGAAGTATAATGCATCGGATAGAAAATGTGAATTTCAGCGGCACTGGCTGAAGCAGTGATGATGACGTTGTTAGTCTAAGAACGTAGAGCACATCATTGCCACAACATGAATCTTGTAGTATCCAAGGCATTATTATTTATTATTATTATTATTCAACATTGATAACGCGCCACGTATCCGGGTGAAACACCTGCTTAAAGGCGCTACAGTTGTATATATAAGTAAAATACATTAAAATGAGCTAAAACAGATTAAAAGAATAAGCTAAATGAGCAGGTTAACAGGCATGCAATGTTAATGAAATACAAAACATGATATCTACCCTGGAGATCCTTGCTACATTATTCAAATAATCACCAGGAGACAACGACAACTACAGTAATCTGGAGGAAAGATCAGCATCCGGAGGAAGTGTGAAGGTTTGAGAGACGTGAGTGTTGGAAAGATGAAACAACATGATGCGGGTCACGACACACTACACTGGAGGAGTTTCATGAAATGTGTGAAGCTATCCTTGATTTCCTTATTGCAATTTCGAGAGCAACAAATGGAGTTCAAAAACAATGACTGATTTGGCGTACACTTAGCAAGCTGCTCCAGCAGGGCTCTATGTAGGATGTTCTCCACCGTAGGCCTCAGCCAGCTGCTCCAGGGCTCTATGTAGGATGTTCTCCACAGTAGGCCTCAACAAGCTGCTCCAGGGCTCTATGTAGGATGTTCTTCACCGTAGGCCTCAGAAAGCTGCTCCAGGGCTCTATGTAGGATGTTCTCCACAGTAGGCCTCAGCAAGCTGCTCCAGCAGGGCTCTATGTAGGATGTTCTCCACCGTAGGCCTCAGCAAGCTGCTCCATGGCTCTATGTAGGATGTTCTCCACCGTAGGCCTCAGCAAGCTGCTCCAGGGTTCTATGTAGGATGTTCTCCGGGCCTACAAAGAAGTCACTCTGGTAAAGGATATCTTTATCGACAGTAGGCAAAATGCAGATGCGGAGTACAGTGAGGTATACAAGATGACGAAAAAGAGGTGGCCAACACTGCTGGGAGAGTGATCTCGGTGTCAAAGCGCAGTGGGAGGCAGACCATGAGAACAAACGTGGAGGCCGACACCCCAGAAATATACTGGCGACGCTTAGTATTCCTACCATGTGTGGACCAACTTCTCCAAGAATTGGACACGAGATTCAATGCGATCATAGGGACAGCTGTGCTCGGCCTGAAGCTCCTATCCAATAACGTGGGCACGCTGACAGATGCTAATATAACCGACCTACCAGATCGAATGATGTTGCCATGACCTGCCTTCCCTAACGTCCGTACAATATGAAGTCACACTGCAGTAGAAGAAATGGAATTCCTCAGAAAAAAACAAAGCCCATATAATCTACAAGAAACGATGATTGCAACATCCAGCTCCATGTTCCCAAATCTTTTCCGTATCTTTCACTTACTGATGCTAATATCGGTCACAAGTGCTGGAGTGGGGCATGCTAATTCTGCACTCACACTTGTGGAAACCGTACTGCCTCCCTTGACTGAGACACGCTGAAATCACGCGGCAACCAAGAACGTTTGACAATGAATCATGTATGATAATGTTATTTTATGTTTAAGGAGAATTATAGGTCAACAAACGAATTTGTATAAAAAGTTAGCATTTCGGCGATGTCCACCAAAATGGGGGAACAATGATTTTTCATGGGATGAGTAATATGTTAAGACTACTAGTCCCCCTGGCCAGTCGGTTACATTTCTTAATTTCTACACCTGAATGCAATGGCTGTGTTAGTTCTAGCAGTGTAAATATGGCCGGACTATAATATAATTATAGTATTAAATATTGTTGACTCTTGTTGAATCGTGTTGAATATTGTAGAATCTTGTTGTCTTTTGTTGAATCTTGCTGAATCTTGCTGAATCTTGTTGACTCTTGTTGAATCGTGTTGAATCTTGTTGAGTATTGTTGAATCGTGTTGAATCTTGCTGAATCTTGTTGAATCTTGTTTACTCCTGTAGAATCTTGTTGAGTATAGTTGAATCTTGTTTAATCTTGTTGAATCGTGTTGAATCTTGTTGAGTATTGTTGAATCTTGTTTAATCTTGTTGAATCTTGTTGACTGTTGTTGAATCTTGTCGAATCTTGTTGAATCATGATGAATCTTGTTGAATAGTGTTGCATGTTGCTGAATCGTGTTGAATCTTGTTGAATCGTATTGAATCCCGTGATGCTATGAACACCTGACCCCCAATAAACGTTGTCTACATATATTGGAAATTGAGTACGGCTATTATGTGTGTATTGAGTGGCAAGGTTGATGTTTATTAACATATAAAGGTTATATTAAGCAAATTGTGATTCATTGAAATACACTTGGGTGGTGAAGATGCTAGACTATATATACGATAAAAAGGATTAGATGTTTTCCCTCCAAGGCATTATTTGGGTTTCTTAATCATTCCCCACTAGGCGTCGGAACCAGGGGGCGGGTGGGTGGGTATATGTTGAGTATATGTTGCCGCCATTATGCAGAAACCAATTTCCCCCTCCAATATTCAACAGCTTCCGACGCTTGCGTGGTATGTTATCATAACTAGAAATTATGACACAGTAAGATTTACAAGAAAATTAGACACGCGCACATGCATAGACACTCGCGTAAACATGCACATATATGCGCATGCTCGCGAGTGCCACACACACGCGCACACACACACACACACACACACATACACATACACGCACACGCACACGCACACGCACACGCACACGCACACGCACACACACACACACACACACACAAACACCATTCATTGAACAGTGACTGTTGTGAAAGTATTTATGATAATAGCTTGTGATATGTTGTGTGTAGCTGTACTATTTGACCACTCTTCTGCAGCCATTCCTCTCTAGTTGATTCACTCATCACCTCGTCTTAGACACAATGTCATATTGTCCTTCAGCGCAGATATTCATGCACAGCAGTTGACTACAGCTACGTGGGGTTTCCTCAACTCATTTATTGTCCATTGCGATAATACTTTCTGCGACGCTTAAGTGAATCACCTGTTTAATAGAATAAAAGTGATTCTATCAGGTGAAGTCTGCTGTATTCAATCCACAGTCTGCATGGGTTGTCCATTTAACTATATCACCTCACGTCCCTCCATTCTGCTTGACGTGAATTTGAAGAATAATTACTTTCAATGTTTTCATTTTTCAGGCCAAACATTTACAAAGATATACAATTATCTTTTCTCTTTGTAATTCACATTTCTTCGAAAATAATCCGAAAATGCGATTTCCCATTGATACTTGCTACTAACTGCCACAGCCGCGACGCCATGAATGCCGGGTCTGTCCGACGAAGACACAGCCGCAGCCACCGCCGCCTCAGCCGCCGCCGCCGCCGTAGCATCTTCAGGCGATGCCGTGCCTCGTGACGCACAAGTCGCTGAGACGGGCTGACGCACTCGGCTGACACGCCCCGCGTCACCGATACTTACGGAACTGCGTCGCTTCATTTGTGCAAGACACAATCGTTTACCAGAAGTGTTTTGTTCGGCGCTCGTGAAACAACCGCGACTCGGCCGCAGCGTGTCAGTGTTTCACCCACTTGCAGGCGGACGCGCAGTTGTTACGTTTTTTTGCCGACAATTTTCCAGCTCAAAAGTGAGAGACGGCAACAGTCGGAGTCAAAAGTTACCGTGCGACGACCGAATCATCAGCGACGTTGACTGGTTTTATTGTTACAGGAACATGTGTTCACGTTTTGAAGAGCTACGAAGTCACATTCCGTTTGAAAGCTATTGAAAGACAAGGCGACAGACTGTGAAAGTTAGACGTCGAATTTGCATCATAAACTCTGGCTCAGTGGAGACACTAAGAAGCCGACGCTTCGTAAAAGGTAAAGACAAAATTAGAAAAGCAAGAAAAGTGCTTCAGGCAGCAGATGAACTGATAACATAACTAATGCAATACTATTAATTCAACTACAAGTGCGGAGTTTGTCGCGCAACATTTACGGACTCTTCTTGGTGAAGTGCTTCTGCAAGTATTAGACAGCCGAGAAATGACAGCGCCGCCTTCACCGCCGCGTTTGCTGCCGCCGCCGCTGGCCGGCTCCCGTCCGACCGCTCTCGCTCCGTCGTCGGCGGGAGGACACCCTCTGTTCCTGAGGTCGACGGAGCGCTACCCGCGCACGCCCAAGTGTGCTCGCTGTCGCAACCACGGCGTCGTGTCTGCGCTCAAGGGCCACAAGCGCTATTGTCGCTGGCGGGACTGTATGTGTGCCAAGTGCACGCTCATAGCCGAACGGCAGCGTGTCATGGCCGCCCAGGTTGCCCTGCGACGTCAACAAGCGCAAGAGGAGACGGAGGCCCGACAGATGGGTTTACTGTACGGCCCGAACGGCCTGCTTCAGGTGAACGCCAACGTGCCGCTGACACCAGACTCACCACCGCGACGCCGCTCCTCTGACCCTGCTGCCACCTCGGCCGCTGTAGATATGTCGACGACGTCCAGTACTGGCTACAGCGGGCCCAGGGACGGCTACTGCTTCCCCGGTAAGTTGACGCGTTCCACTCGCCAAATGTCCGTCTGTTTCCGGAAACTTAAATACACTAGCAGCTCGTTGTGAGCAGTTCGAGTGAATGCAACTCGGGGAATACCCGGGGTTGAATTGCGTGACGGTTTCTGACAATATCTCTGTAGTGTAACGAACACCTCGGATCAGTCGGAGATAAAACCATGATCCCTCTCTATCATATAACGAGGTTGTGCCGCACGCCATTATCTATACTGTTTCATACAAGGCCCAGTTAGCAATGAAAAACATCCTACATGTTGAAGTCGTCTGACACAATCTGCTTTATTTAAATTTATTC